>JAJEJO010004311.1:244016-361717 GCA_020662805.1 Glaucomys volans | reverse complement strand
GTTGTACCCAAAGAAATAAAGTCATCCAAGCCGAACACGTAAAGCCAAAAGAAGCCTTTTATTATTGTTATTTTAGCTGTCCATCGACGACCTCCCTTACCCCTAAAAAGGGGGTGTGGGGAAATTGTGCGCCAGTTCTTTCTTTGCCAACTTTTATAGGGCGCGGGAAGGGACCAGGGTGGGGCAATAGGGAGGGGCGGGCTACAGGGAGGGGACTTGGGACTGGGGCGGCTACAGGGAGGGGATTTGGGATTTGGGGATGGGGCTGACTCTCCCAATCACAATGGAGAATCTCCCTGGGAACGTGAACATTCCAATCTGTTTTATGTGGCTATAACACCACCACGCCCGGCCATCCTATACATTTTGATATGCAATGTTTATATTTTTTAGATTTCATAGCAGTTTATAATGAAAAGTAAATATATATATATTTTAAAATTTCTGTAAGTTTTGGGTACATGTTGGGAATTTATTTCTGGATTATTGATTTATATAGTGTACTCTTTGCACAGTCTCCTTTTTAATTGTTTCCATTTGTGTCTATTCTGTACTTGGATTAATACAGAATTCTTTTTTCTGATTTCCTTTGCTTCCCATAAATGCATTTGATTGTGGTTACTCCATTTCTCTTCTTCATTGAAATTCCTATCTTGGATGAACAGAGGTATCATCCTTGAGATGACCTTGACTTTTGTCTTTGACAGCTTAAATTCCTTTAGGGCTTAGGATGTTTTTGTTAAAACACATGTTCCATCCCTCCACCCCCCCACAATCTAGAGCTGAGGAGAAATCTTAGACCAACCTGATTTTATTGCTTTGAAGCCAGGCTGCATTTAATTTTTCTTTGTGTTTCTTGTGGCATTTCCTTGTTATCTTAAAAGTACGTTACTAGGATATATGCAGCTATTTGTAGCTTCAGTCTTATTCTGTCTGAATTCATAGCAAATACTATGAATTTGGACAAATATGTCCACATTATATGTTCTTTGGACAGATATTGTCTCTTTTCCCCCAATATTATTTATTTTCCCCAATTTAATTCTCCATTGTTCTTTTAAAGTAGATGTTTGCCAGTAGGGCAAGACACATGCACCTTTGACAACTTTGATGACATAGAAAATAACAGTATTAAAACAGAGCCAGTCCCTTGGTCAAAAGCCAAAGAAAGACTGAAAGATACTGGAATGTTTTAGGAATTTATGGAAGAGGCCCTTCAGTGCACATGTTTTAAGATAGGATTTTTAGTTTCTGAGCCCATAGGAGATTAGCAGAAAACAAATTAGAAGTGGGTTAAGAGCTGTGAGGGACAGGCCCAAGATAGCAGGGATAAGAGACAACCTACTGATTTTAAAAAAGGGAGAATAATTTTAAAAATTCAAACATTTTGATGACTCTTTGGTTTAGGATGAAGGCAGACTACATGTCGCCTTCAGAGATCCCACCAAAGATAGGCAGTGACTTCTGCTGCACTTGGGTCTTGGCATGGATTAATTTTGGATCCAGGGATTGATGATAGTGTGCTCGATTTAAAAGCCCAAGAAGGTATGCTGCTACTTTTAGGAACATTTCACTTGAATATAATTATATTTTAGAAAATAGCTTGGGCCTAGGTTTTTGGGAAAATCGGAGAACACCTAGCCACAGTGTTGGTTGAATATGATATTAATGCATAGTTTTTATTTTATCCTTGTGTCATCTCTCTCCAATTGCAAGCTCATTGAGGTCAGGGGCAACATTTCATGTTTCTCTGTATGACACAGTCAATAAATGTTTGTGGATGATTGTCTTAATGGTGAGAACATAATTCTCAAAAGTCAGAAATATCAGTTTAATTAAATTTATATTAAATTAGTTTGGCAAGTTAAATTTATATTAAATTAGTTTGGCAAGAAATTATGAGTTCAGGCACTTGGTTAAAAAATGATAATAATATAAATATTAGAGTTTTTAAATGGGGAATTGGTGTTTGCTCAGTGTAAGTTCTAGAAAGACTCCTGATTTTATTAATTTTCATTGTTAAAAGTAAGCAGACTGGATATTAGTTGTATTATGTTTCATTCTGCAATGAATGAAAATGCCTTTTAGAATAAGAAAACTAATACCTTCCATGTATATAGCACCTTTCTTCTGAACAGTTCAAAGCACTTTCCAGAAATCATCTCATTAATCTCTTTGGCTTTCCAGCAGAAAGGCTAGTAGGGAGGTGGGGAGTCTGTGTGTGGATGTGTGTGCACATGTGCATATTTCTATGTGGATTTCCTTACTCCTCCTTTCCTACGCTTTTCAAAAATTTGATATAATGTAAGCTGGGTTTCTGAATTTAATCTTGGCTCAAACTTGGCATTTTTATTAAATATCATGTTTTTTAAAAGTTGCATACCAGTTTTGGAATATTAAGACACATTTATTCATAAAGAAAGAGTTTTCTGGGGAAAAAAATACAGTATCTTCTATCCATATACATCAGACCATTAATCAAAAGTTGATACCAGAAATGCTGTCAGGACATGGATTTTAGCAGCAGCCTCCTGTTTTGACTTTTAAAATAAGATTTGATTTCTTAATTGCTTTCATTTTCATTCCCATCTTTGGGTGAGCATTTGCCTAGGTGACAAAAGCAAGTGTTTGAGAGAAAAAATGAGTTGGCAAAATTTTTCCTAATTTAACATTTTCTCTTTATATAGAGCAACCATATTAATTTCTCTGGCATCTTTGTTTCTTTGCCAGAACTTGCTCATTTGGGCAGTTGTTTATGCTGCATCTGTCATTTTCTTTAATTGGTATTCATCTGCAGCAGTCATCAGTGCCTTCGTGGATTGCTCTCACAGCAGCTGTATTTTGGCAGTAAAGTGGATCACAGCAAAACTACACCATTTTGATCTGAGTTGTGGCAGAATCTTTAATGGATTTCTTGATTGATTAAAGCAGAAGGGCCTCATGAAGCCAAAAGAAAACTATCCCTTTCACCCTATCTCCTAAAATACTGATTCTGAAGTTTTCTCTTGGTTGTGCTTTATTTGGGTAGTGCAGGTTAGATTTTCTTTTTCATCCCACAAGAATAAAAGGATTTTGCTTCTATCTTTCGTACTGTGATCTTGGACCAGTGTGCAGACATAGCTAGGCAGCAAAGCTGTCCTTGATTATTGTGATGTCCTGTTTCAAGTCCTTGTTGATGTCAAGGGTGAACTCCTTATCTGGGGAAGGCCTTACTGTGATTCTTTGTAAACACATTGAGCCTCAAAGCTTCAAGATTCCATGAGGCCAAAGACCTTTCAAGGTATTATTTCATAGTTGGCTTCATTCTGTACCTAAGATAAGGGCTAGACAGCATTCACATCTGACCTGTTCTGCTATTGATGATGGGATTACAGACCACACTCAGGGTTTTCATGGGTGAGGCAGGTGAAGGCTTCATAAGGCAGGAATTTTCCAGTACTACACGCTCCCCATCATACACTGTGTAATGTCTCCTGGAACAGAAATGACATTATGTCATAAATCTGTAATGTCATTCAAGCATAGTTAACCACTGAACTTTTATTATTAACTAAACAATACTAAGTACAGTTTTTGGACAGGAATTTTGACCATGGAAATATATAATGTGCAACATTATATTTTATCTATTCTTTTTAGAATATATATACTCTCATTTGTCAATGAAGCACTCGTTTTATGTAGAATCAATGGACTACTGGCTCAGTTTGCTGATTTTTTTTTTTTAATTCTCACACAAAAGGAAACACTTGCATAGTGCATCTCTAAAGTGGATTTTGACCATGGTCTCCCAGAACATGTACTCAAAATGTTGTTTATCATTGTCCTCAGCAAGAGTTGAGAGATTGCTGGGATTCTAACCCGGGATGCCTTATTTCTCTTGCTGGGGATAGCTTGTAAATGATAGTAGTCAGAGAAAAGAAGGAGGGAAAGATTATTATGACTTTCTGTGCCTTGTTTTGATGTGTAATGGACTCTTCAGGAATCATAGATCTGTTCTTATGCTGAGGCTTTGGAAGTACAGTTCTGTCCCCTGTAATCTACAGCTATGTGGGGAGGCAGTCCTGCCACCCTGGATGAGCTTTGACTGCTGTACAGGATTCAGAGCTCACTAAACATGGCAAGCAGGTTCAGGTTCCATCTTCACATTCTTCCTCGAGCCAATGTGGGGGAAAAAAAATGGTTCTGCAGAGTGTGGAGTATGTGCTATTGAGAATTAGCCAAGTGTAGGTTATATCATGGTGTCTAAAGTCAGATTATTTAGGTCCAACCATATACACTATTTGCTACTTATGTGATTTGAGCAAATTACTTATATTTTAGCCATTATGATTCTAGTGATCTTTTTAGTACCTATTTATTTCCTCTTGGGGCTCAGAGGGTCTCACCTTCCATCAAGGACATATTGGTTAGACAGCACCCATGGTGTGTGTATTTTAGAACAAAAAATTTGTGCACATGTGCACATGCACACATGTATGAGCCTTAATTAAAATAAGAAATGGGACTGTTGTAGAGAATGTTTTAGTCAGCTTTTCACTGCTGTGACTAAAAAATCTGACCAGAACAATTTTAAAGGAGGAAAAATTTATTTGAGGGCTCATGGTTTCAGAGGTCTTAGTCCATAGAAGTCCCACTCCATTCTTTCAGGGCTTGAGGTGAGGCAGAACATCATGGTGGAAGAATGTGGCAGAGGGAAGCAGTTTGCATCATCAGAAAGCAGAGAGAGACCACTCTCCAGATACAAAATATCTATCCCATAGCCACGCCCCCAATGAACCACTCCCTCCAGCCACACCCCACCTGCCTCCAGTACCACTCAGTTAATCCCATCAGGGATTAATTCACTGATTATGACTCCTGCAACCCAATCATTTCTCCTCTGAAGCTGCTTTTTTTTTTGGTACTGGGGATTGAACCCAGGGGCACTCCACCACTGAGCCACATCCCCAGCCCTATTTTGTATTTTATTTAGAGACAGGGTGTCACTGAATTGCTTAGGTCCTCACTAAATTGCTGAGGCTGGCTTTGAACTTGGGATCCTCCTGCCTCAGCCTCCTGAGCCGCTGGGGTTACAGGCGTGAGCCACCGTGCCTGGTTGAAGCTTCTTTCATTGTCTCACGTGTGAGCTTTTGGGGGATAGCTCACACCAAGCCATAACACAGAATCACTGATGGCCTTTTCTGTTTGCATTTTGTTTTAAAGACAGAAAAGCAATTTACTGCAAAGACATTAATGTCATGTTGAATTTTAGAATTTAAGTATTGAAGAGTTTGTATTCCAAATTGAGCCCCCATAGGAACTATGATTCTGCCAAGTGCTTATATGAGTGAAATGTGGTGAGTTGGATTTTAAATACCCAGAAGTCTTTTCCTTAGATTAAGCCAGATGATCAGAAATATATATCTGGACTGAATCATATTATCTTCCCATAGAAATACTTTTATTGAACTAACTTTTGGAAAAATACTGTTAACCTTTAGTGAAGGACATTGTATGATGTGTCCTGAAAGCAGGTTGCTCTGTATAATTGGAGGAGTTGTCAAGGACTGACGAGGAAAGTCAGCGTCCTGGGAGAACCCACTGGGGCAGTTATCTGGGTATGAAGTACATAAAACATTTGGAGCTACTGTGGTGAGGAAAGGGTTCCTTTTGAATTTATAGGCACTGGGCATCAGGTAGTCGGGCAAGTTCCTCTTTACATTGGTGGGAATGCTTAGTCAAAGGTTTGTCCTACCCTAAGCAGATGCGTATATAGAACTTCTTCTGGTAGCTAGGTTGTAGTCTGTCCTCACTTCTTAATTTAACCCAGAAAAATTGTCCTTTTGTTTCTTTTTTCTGCTTATTTTTAATTTTTCTATTTTTGTCTTTATTATATGCAACATCTTGTTGGGTATCAGAGTGGAAGTAATAGGGTCTGTGTTGTCACTTTGGCTCTCATGAACTGTTTATTATTTTTGACAATTCTTGCCTAAATCAATTATTTCATTAAAAATTTCAGAATAATGATTTTCTAATTATATCATACCTTCTTCCTATATTGGTCTAAGTTGAGCTTCACCTTATCACGAGGGCATATTTTGATCCTCTTAAGAGGCAGGGTAAATGGTTAATTTTTCCCCTTTGTAGTTTTAAAAGTGAGGAGTTGTTTTCATAGCCATTTCTAATGATGATGGACAAGTTTTTCCCATTCCCCTTTGGCTTTTTCCTCCTTGATTATTTTGGCAGAATCATGAAATTTCCAAGATTCACTGTTTTTCAGTCAATTACAGACATCGTTCTTCTTTGACGTAACATTCTCACAAATGTTCGATGACTGTTTTCAATCCATGTCCATATACAACCTTATAAATTTTTGAAAGCTTTCTTGCTTTCTGCCAGAATAAGATGTCCAGGGCATGTGTTAAATCTCTTTGCAGAGTTGAAATCAGCCATTTCTTTAGGGAGCTCTGGTTCCTATTGGTGGGAAGGACCTAGGGACCCACTTCTATGCAGTGGGGTGCTCATTGCTTCTAAGCAAATGTTTACATTTAATTTGATTTTTTAAGTGTAAGTCTTTTTTCTGATACTCAGAATCTTGAGGAGTAACTGAATAACTTCTGTGTGAAAGTCCTTTCACATTTCCCTGTAAATTCATAGATAGAATTCAAAAGTGAGACTGCTGAGTCAAGGATAAGTGAATCTTAATTTAGAAAGATGTCACCAAATTCCTTTCCAAAGGAGTTATACAATTTTGCTTTTCCAGTCTCTCCACAGTGTTGTTAAACTGTAAAATTTGGGTGGTCTGATAGATTAGAAATGGATTATGGTATTTTTAATTTGTGTTCCTCTGAGAATGAGTGAAATTAAAATAATTTTTATTTAAGGACCAATTAATTGTATTTCCTTTTCTGTGAATGATTTTCTGGAAATCTCATATGTTTTCATTTGCTTTTTGGTCACTTCTCTATCCCAAAATATTTAAAGCCCTTCATATATGGACCCCTCTGTCTATAGTATATTGTTGTAGCTTCCCCCCCAGTTTTTGGTGTTTCATTTTTGTCTTTGGGGGATGTGTGAATATACATGAATGATGCAGAAGTTTATATTAATGGATGTGTTTTTATATATTAAAATATGAAAGATAGTTGCGCAATAGTTTTTGGCTTTATTTTTTGTAGTACTGGCAATTGAACCCAGGAGTTGTACCACTAAGCTATATCCCCAGTTCTATTTAATTTTATTTTCAGATGGGGTATGCTAAGTTGCTGAAACTTGAACTTGCGATCCTTCTACCACAGCCTTCTGAGTAGCTGGGATTATAGATGTGTACCATTGTGCCCAGCTACCAGTACATTTAATAGTCAAGTTTATTAATATTTTCTTTCTTGGCTTCTGGAGTTTGAATCATGATTCGAAACTCTCTACTTTATGGTTGTGAAGGTGTATACACTTTGTTTTTTATAGCATTATTTATCTTTTAGATTTAAATCTTTATCCACTTAGAGTTTATCCTGTGTATGTCTTTTTCAAAGTGGCTATCAGTTGTTATGCCACATCTATTTACAAATGTTTTTTCCTTTTTTAAATTTTATTTTTAATTGGCATAATATTTGTATTTATTTATGGAATATGGTATAATAATTTCATATATATATATACAGTGGGTAGTGATCAATAGGATAATTGACGTATTTATCTCCTCAAATACTGTCATAACAGATTTTAAAAAATTTCCATCTATAAAAATATCTGTGTTTCCTGCCTGCAAATTAATTTTTACTTACTGTTTTGAGATGCCATCAGTTTGTTCAATTCAAACATAGTTAGCTGTATTTTTGAACTTTCTTTAAGGTGCTGGGAATCGAACCCAGGGCCTCACTGAGTCACATCACATCCCCAGCCCTGTTTCTGAACTTTTAGGCTTTCCCTTTTGTTTGTTCACTCATCTCTGTCACTTGTTTACATTATTTAATTTTACTTTAGTTAATGTCAGGATGCGGACTCATACACTCTTTTAGTTTCCATTTTTCTTGAATACCTTTGACCCTAACCTGTTGAAATCTTTCTGATTCATTTTGTGTTAGTTGGCTCTTATACCTGACATGGAAAAGGATTTTCATTAATTAATGTGAAGGCTATTGAGTTAAGACTTTTTGTATATATTGATAAGACCAATATGATTGGTTTAGTTCCATGATGTTACCTTACCACATTGATTATATATGCACTTGTGTGTTTTGCATATTTTTATTTTTCCTTAGTATGGTTTGTTTAGAAATGACTTCTGTATTTCCAGTGATTTCAGAGGTCTATATTTTTGTGTAGTTTTTATGACAGCAGATTCACAAAACCCTCTCAGTTTTTTTTAGCTTAGACTGTATCTACTGACTTTGTGAATTGAACAGCAGTGAAATTAACTTATAATTTCTTCCAGATTTCTCTACTCCTCTTTCACCGCCACTTTTGGTTAATCACGTGATGCTTCTTTTTGTTTGGCTTTGTATCCTTAAATAACATTCATCAGATTCAAATGTCATTCTCTCTGCTTCAGCAGAGGTCGGCTGTGCTGTTGCTGCCCACCATGGTCTTGCAGTCTTTGGTCTTAAAGGTCTGAGGCTAGAGCAGAAGAGAGCTAGGAATTTGTACAACCAGACTTTAAGGAATAGAAAATTAGAAATGGGGGCTGTGATTGTGGCTCAGTGGTAGAGCACTTGCCTAGCATGTGTGAGGCACTGGGTTCAATTCTCAGCACTTCATATAAATAAATGAATAAAATCAAGGTCCATCAACAACTAATATATATATATATAATTTTTAAAAATTGGAAATAAATCCAGTTCAGATTGGTATAGGGAGGGGAGAATTCAAAAGAAAGAAAGGAAAGAGAGAAAGAGAGAGAGAGAGGAAGAACGAAAGAAATCTAGTCCATTTGGGACTTTTTGACCCTGTCATTACAAAAGAAGTCCTTCTGATTTTTATGTATTAACACTATGAGAGAATATATCTATTTCACATTTGTAAATGTGTATGTCTATATTCATGGTCATATACAGAAAAGTCCTCAGGCAGCCTACTGGCAGGGAGGCTCCCTTGAACCATTGTGCACTTGACCACGAGCACAGTGTATGCTGTGCTGTGTGTCAAAAAAGAGCATGGTCTAGTGAGACAGGCCAACCTGGACAAAATGGCAAGACCTTCACTTAAAAAAAATTTATTTTTTAAATTAAAAAAAATTCTGTGCAAACAAGCATAGGGCTTGTGGTGCAGCTCAGTGCTAGAGCAGCTGCCTAGTATGCTTGAGGCTGAGTGCCATTCCTAGCACCCCAAAAAGTAAGCACAGTCACAGTAAGCTCTCCTGTCTTACCTGAAAAGAAGAAACACTATGAGTATTGGGCTTGGGAATAGTCAAGGACCAATTCTTTCCCTCAATTTCCAAGACCCAGTTTTTCTTCCTTGAACCAAGAACCCCCAACTTTTCTAGGGCCAAAATGTGGATGGAGTTCAAAAGGGAAAAGAGTAAGTTACTTCTCATCAAATTCTGGAGAGGACAGGGGGGATTTATGATGCCCTGACTATAGCTAGCCTCTCTGCCCACTTGCCCAGGCTTCTCTTCCTATACATCCCACAGGGTTAGGAGCTCAGCAGGGGTAGAGAAAGGGTTAGCCGGGTAGACCACAGTTAATCGGTCAGCTTGGGTGAAACATTGTCAAATCTGGCTTTGCCTTGGAGTATCAAGGACCACAGGCTGAATGGTTTAGTGAGGAGGCCACCCTCAGGTGAGCTGTGATTCCTTTGACTCTTGTTTTTAATATTTTTTCATCCTTCCTGAATTCTGTGCATTTTCTTCTCTCTTCTGTTGTCTAACCATGTTTTTGTATTTTTGAAATATTTTATCACAACTTTCTGGCTTTGTAGTGCTTTTTTTTCTGATTAATTTTCTGCTGAGAAATAGTAATTATTATTATTTTTCTTATAGTGGATCTGGCAGTTCACCTGTTTTTAGTCATTGAATTGTTTGTGTTGTTCTGAATTATCTACTGGCTGGAGAATCCTATGAGGGTGGAGAACTAGGGCGACCTTCCTGGTTCCTCATGGGCTGCTTGTTCCTTCTTCTCTTGTTACTGGCATGGGCAGTTTCTTTGCACAATGCTCTGCTTTCCTATTGCCTTTTAGGCTTTTCCTCTCCACTTCTCTCAGTGCTCCCCCCTCTATCCTGTTCCTTTTCAGATCTTCCCAGAGAAGCTCCTACTGAGCCTGGACTCCTCCTCTCCTTGCGGTGAATATTCACTGGTGCTTTCTCTTGGTAATAATGCCCCTCACACCCTTCTTTCCCCCATTCTTCCCTGTTGCACCCCCAGCCCCCACCACCACAGTCATTGCTTCCTGTGCCCTGGACTCGGGTGCACACCCACTTACATTATTTGAAATAAGCATCCGAAGAGGTTCTATTTATTCTTGTTCCTATTCGTGGGTTTTAGAAGTAGGAAGATTCAAGTCTGGGAAGTCCCATTCTCCTTCCAGAAGCTGCATAGATCCCCTTTTGAAAGATATAAACATGAGCTTAGTTTAAAAATAATGAATATTAAGGTAAATGAAACCAAGGTCTGAATAAAAAATTTGGTCCCTTTCTACAGATATTGGGTATGTTTAATGTACAATGAGTACATAATTCTAAGTGTAACTGGATATGGTGAGCATGAATACACTATTTGTTTAATAATTACTTCCTTCACTTCTATTTGTTAAGTCCACAAGATAGAGCATAACTGTACTTGACTGAAATATTTTGGGACATACTGAATTTTTTTTAACATGGTAGTAATTATTTCAGTTTAATGTAAATGGTCTAGTGATCCAATGAAAGAAATCTTGAAATTACTTAGGAGAGCTCTTTTGGGCCATTTATGTTTTATCAGGGATCACCATTAGTGAAAATTTAAATATTAAGAGAAGTATAGTTTGTATGCTTCATAAACTTTCCAAGTGGCTAGAGAAGCTTTATTTTTCTCCTCCCCCATCCCCCATCCCTCATTATACTATGAAATGTGTTTTTATGTCTCCCAAGTCAAGCAGCATCTTACATTTGGTGCTATAAATGTCTCCCATCAGAAGGCCAAATAAGGAAGTTACAATTATAGAAATGTTTTCCCTAAAGACATTAGCCACATGCAATGCTAAATGACTTGCTCTATTTCAGTCTTTCTCATTTGTATTTTTTAGATATACATTCTCTGTGAGTTTGGAAGGCAGCTTGCAGAGTAGGTGCTGACAAGCTTATTTTCTATATAATATAGAAGCAACATTGAGATAGTTTGACCCAAACCTGCCTGAAACTGAAAGAAGGGCAGAAGGTAATGCTGTCATCTATGCGGCACTGCCTTCATTCACACCCTCACACATTACCTGTCACACTTGGAACAAATTGTAGTTATCTCTGGGCTAAGATAGAACCTGCTCACATCATTTTACTATTCCTTCCTCTCCAAAAAGTGACACTTTCAAGTCTCTTTAGGCTTGAACTCCTGTCATCAAAATATGGATCTGAAATAGGAAAACATTTGTTTCTAAATGTCATGTGTTCTTGTTTAGAGCTCAGTGCAGTTTGACATTGTTGAGCATATACCTTATACCTGGTGCCTCCAGTTGCTGGGGTTACACCCCTGACTTAGAATCTGTCCCTGTTCTCAGAGAACTCACAGCCCAGTAAGGGAGACAGCATGTAATTGCAATACAGCCAGATAGGGAGAAGAGTGCCTACAGTGCTGCATGAGAGAACTTGAGCAGAGGCACACGCCCTTGGGCAGGTGGGGAGATGTGTGTGTTTGCGTGCCTTGCATGTGCTCGCGTGTGCCTGTTTAGGAAAGTGAGGAGAATTCTCAGATCTTCTTTGACTTTCCTGGTCTCCTTGTCTGCCTCACACTGGGAAGTCTTTTGCAGCAGAACTTTACCCAATCCTGAATCTATAATCTGATATTTTGATATGTAAGCTGAAAGCACCTTGTAGGTCTTTGGATGTAAACGTTTAATGGTAGAGTTGGTAAAGTACATTTCTATGTGGTGAATTCAGTCCCAAGGAAAGATCAATACTGAGGTGTGTGCGAATGTATGTCTCTTCTAGCTTGGTACTTTTTTTTTTTTTTTTGATCTGAATTGACAAAGATCTGGGAAATAACAAGAAGTTAAAACTCAGACTTGAGTAAACTTTACCATGGAGTAATACTGAAGTAGTCTGGTTTGCTTTTAAACTTAAAGAAAAGAAAAGAAAAGAAAAGAAAAGAAAAGAAAAGAAAAGAAAAGAAAAGAAAAGAAAAAAGTATGTTTGTCCTTCTTGTGCCATAGCTGAGCCAGCCCATAGTTTATCAATTTGTGTAACTTTCTTTTCTCAAGGATAGATATTATCTTTCTTTTCTCGCTTAATCTTTCAAATTTTCTTCTAGTATTTCTGCTGTTTGATTTCATAGTAACTCTCACTAAAAATATGTTTCTGGTTCACCTCATGTTTCATGGTATCTTGGTTATAGAGATATTCAATAAATGTTTAAGCAAATCACATCAATATAGATCTGTTCTAGCAGCTGTTTTTTCTAGTAATTTTCCCTCCCATCTGACATCCATTTTATTGTTGAGGGTTTTATATCCTATTATTAATAATTTTATTTAATTTATCTAACTATTTTGACATGTGTATTCAGTTCTGTAACCTTTTTTCCTACAACTTTTGATAAGTACTCTTCATTTTCTCTCCCCGCCACACACGTATTTTTACTGGTACATTGTAGTTGTACATTTGGTGGAATTTGTTACATGTTTGTACATGCACACCATAAGACACTATAATTTGGCCAATGTCATTCCCCAGTATTTCCCCTTTCCCTCTCCTCCATCCCCTAGTCCCTATCCTTTATTCTATTTATCTTCCTTTGATTTTCATGAAACTCATCCCCTATTTTTCTTTTCTTTTAGCTTTCTAGCTTCTACATGTGAGCAAAAACATATGACCCTTAACATTCTGAGTTTCTTTTTCATGTAACATAACGTTCTCAAGTTTCATTCATTTTCCTGCAAATGTCATAATTTCATTTTTCTTTATGACTGGATTAAACTCCATTGTGTATATATACCACATTTTCTTTATCCATTCAACCACTGATACACACCTAGACTTGGTTCCATAGTTTGACTTTTGTGAATTATGAGAACACTCTTCATAGAACTGGTTACAAAACTCACTCCTACTTGGATTAGATCATACTCCTTATTACCCTCCCCACTTTGTTCTTCTTGCAGTCTTTGTTTAGATTCTTTTTTTTTTTTTTTCATTACTGGGTATTGAACCCAGGGCCTTGTGCTTAGGAGGCAGGCACTCTACCAACTGAGCTATATCCCCAACCCTAATTATTTCTTATTTATCATCTCAGAGTAATTTTGTCAGAGCAAGTTTGAATAATTTTTTTGTGCTTTTATTATTTTTGCAAATGAAAAATTGCATGAGTATAGAGTTATTCTTGGTCTTTTAGTCCTCAGAACACTGAATGTCACTCATTATTTTCTGGAGTTTGAGCTTGCCAAGAAAAATTCTTCCATTAGTATCATATATATATGATATATATGATACTATATATGATACTATATCATATATATCATATATATGATACTAATGATATGTATGTATCATATGTATATGATACTATATATATGTATTTTTTTCCTTTTGTAAACTTCTCTCATCTTGTTCTAATAATTCTAAGATTTTTAAGTTAATTTTTAAAATTCAGAATTTCAGCAGGATTCGTTGCCTTTTCTTGCCTTCCTATTCAGAGAGCCTTGTCCTTGTCAGATCCTAGCCTCTTCAGCTTGTTCCCATTGACTTTCTGATTGCAGCTTTTCTCCTTGTGCATCCATTTGCCTTCCTCTGCATCTGTCATTTCTACACTCTTTTTCATCTAATTATTTTGGACACTTACATTCTATGGCTTCATCTCACATTTGTTTTCTGATTTCACCTGTTTGATGATTTGGAATGTAGATTTTGTTCTTTCCTCTAATCCAGAATGTAATTCTGAGTTTATACTCACAACTCAACTGCTTGATCTTTCTCCCCTTTTCTTTTGTACCTCTTTTTTTTTTTAAGCTCCTATTTTCTTGGATTCACTTCTCTTTCTTATTATAAACAGAATAGAGTAAAACATTCTATTTCTGGTATATCAAATGTTCATTTCTGGCATTTCAAATGCACTGTTCCTCTTATTTTGATTTCTAAAATCTTTTTTGCTAGGAGAGTCCCTGTTGGTTCTTGCTGTAGACTGCTGTTCTTCCCTATGTTTGCTAGTGTTGTTTGTTGTTACTAAGGCTGCTAGGTGTTTATTGATGTCATTACTGTATTTGTTTGGTTTGTTGTTTGCTTTCAACTGGATAAGGAGCAGCTTGTCCAGGTTTGGGTGTTTTCTTTAGTTCCTGACACTGTCTGCTTTTTTGCTATGAGAAATCTTTACCAGAGCACAAGCTTAAAGACTGGTTTATGTGGACTGCCCTTTGCCAAATTCTTTATCTTCTAGTCATTTGTCCAGTGTGGCTTGTCTTTTTGAAGAGGGTGCGTATTTTGTGGGTTTATTTAAAGGAAGATTTATTTATAATACATGGAAGTATCTACATTTTTTAAACTTGGTATAAATGCAGCATGAGAAACTCCTTCCTTGTAGGACACTACATAGTAAGCTTTTGTTCTCTTTCTGTCCCTTCCTGTTATCTCCACTGTGTGCCAAGCCAGTGCACTATGGCCTGTTCCTCTACCTGCCTGTGGTGATGACTGAGAATGAAAAATGATGGAAAAAGGTATCACTGGGGATGGTTGAGTTGGGGTGGTGAGATAGTCTAGCCAACTTCAGAAAGGAGGTTCTTCCTACCAGTTATTGGCAATGGGGATATTGAGAGACATGGATACAAGTTTGTTTATTTTTGACCTTGCTGTTTTTCTCAAACACCTGTCCATAGTTTTGCTTATGAAAATATTTCCTAGGATCTTGCCCAGTATTACTCAATTTCTTTTTATTTACTTTTTAAATTTTATTTGTACATGACAGTAGAATGCATTTATACATTTTGATAGATTATACATAAATGGAGTGTAGTATCTCATTTTTTGATTATACATATTGCAGGATCACATTGGTCATGTCCCAGATATTTGTTAGTTTGCATTTTTTTTTTAGTTTTATTACCATTTCAGTAAGAGATAGATGAGGGTAGAACAGCTTCTATTGGTTTTGCAGTTGCCATCATAAACCAAAACTTTAATTTGGGGTGGACATTTTTTAGTGGACTTTTCCTGTCTATCACACCTTTTCATTTTCTAATGAAATTTCAGGTCAACTGCTAGAACCCTTTCACCCTTCTCCCCAGGATTAGTGGATTTGGAGGAAGGAAAGAAGTCAGTTAAAACACAGGATTTTTTTTTCCACATCGGAACAATAGCCTCTGTGATTTGTTCCTTACCTGCAACATTCTTTGACTATCTAATTTAAAAGTAGAGTTTTTAGATCATAGTAAAATTTTTTTAGAAGAAGTGGAACTTAAAATGAAAAGATTTCTAAGTGACTCACATCTAAGGTAAATCAGATAAGCCCCTTAAGAGATGTATTAAGCTCTTTCCTCTCTTCTCCTTTTAAAGTATGGCCTACGATTTGAAGGATTTAAAAAATGCTCACTTAATTTTGAAGGAAGCATTTGTTTCATGTTCAAGGACCTGCCCTGTGCTCTGCACCAGGAAGACCAATTTAGAAAAGTTAAGGAAAGTTCTTGTTTGGAAGAGGTGGGACTGGAGTTGGTAACTATGGGTAGATTAATCCAGTACAGAGTTGATTTTTTTTTAAAGTTCTAATATTTTTTTCAAGTTTGCTTGCATGTTTTACATAGGGACACGTATTGTTCAGTCTGCACAGCTTTTAGGAATTCTATCTAGTGTGCTTATGAATACTTACGCCTAAATTAATATAATACCTAGGATTTAGATAGTATGTTCTCTTATAATTAGATTAACATTTTCCCTGTCTAACATTTAGAATCCATGGATTGTTTAGGTAACCAAAGACTGGCAGTTGTATTCTCCTTTAAAAAAAATGAATATTTAGTATATTTTAAGAAATTGTTCTAATGTTGTAGATATCCATTACCTAACATTTCTGTATTTTAATTGGGTTAATAAAGCACAAATTGGCTACATTATCAGGGCATATGAGGATGTAGACATAAAATGTCACCGTGGGCAAGAGTTAATGGAATCAAGATGGTGCAGGAGAGCATGCTACCGGTTCAGTTGTGGCCCCAAGGTACGCAGTGACATTTAAAAAATGTCTGCTGAAGCCAGACAACTGGTTCATTAGATTAATTAAAGTAAAGACTAACTCTGATCTGGTGATTTGATAATGACCACAGGGCTGTCGCAGTTGGAATCATGTTACATTTGACATTGCTGTTATTGAGAACACAGTGGAATTTCCTTTGTGGTTCCTCCCAAACTTCGGAGTTTACCTTTTAACCAAGACATGGATTTTTAGCTTTCCTGATCATTTTCTCATGGTTTAATTGATGCATGAAGTTAAATTTTGTTCTTATTAAAGATGACAACTTTCTTTTCCCTGTCTTATCTCTCATACTTTTTGTGGGGTGCTGGGGAAATCAAGGCAGCAACAGCAAACTTCACAGGCTGTCCATTCTGACAGACTCCTACAGGAAGAGGAGCTTGTCTTCATTATCCATGGTCAAGTGCAGTTTTGTTTTGTTTTTCAAATATTAATGCTTTTCATGCTGACTTTCTGTAAAACACAAAAAAATAAATTACTAAAAAGAAATGGAAAAAGGGAAGATATTTGAAAGTAGATTCAATGCTTCTAAAATTACTCTGTCCTACTGGTTTTAAAATTTCTGAATATTTCTATTTATTTGTACCAATTGTGGAATGGTAACAAATGGCTTGCAGGCCATACTCTGAGTTACACTGCTATGGAATTGTGTGAAGCAGGACCTGACACATGTCCTCCTGCTAAAAGTATGGACTTGGGCAAACAAACATGAAAGTAACATTTAAATTCACATTTTCAAAAAAGGTTCTCCAAAGCTCAGGACATTTGAGAACACTTAGAATTCTAAGCCACTTGTGAATTATGTTTGTTATTCAAATCACTTACTTGAAAGTGTTATAAAATTAGTTCTTGTAGAATCCTTTATTAGAATGACTTGATTTTTTAAAAAATGTGTATATATGTACCTACATAAATATATATGCTATAAGTGTGAGTGAATAAATAAATGCATATGCTCGTACATGTATTTATTACTGAGGCCAAAACCTCCTCTCTCTCCAGGTTCCTGGTTTATGGACTATTAACTATCTCATGTGCATTTATTATAGATTTTTTTTGGGGGGGGAGTATACATAAGAACGAATAAATAAATGCATGTGCTTGTATACAGACAGTCTGACATCTGATGATTCTACCTGTGGTTTTTTTTCTTTACTGTGCATTGATGCAAAAGCAATGTGCATTCAGTAGAACCTGTACTTGAATTTTGAATTTTGACCTTTTCCAGACTAGTGCTCTTCAGTACAGTATTCTCCTGGGTGCTGGGCATCAGTCGTGAGCTGCAGCTCTTAGCTAGGGAAACAGTCAACATTCTACAGGGGATTGTGCTGTTACACTAAGGATGTTCTGTAACTTGGGTGTATTCAGTGTTTTTTTGACTTAGGATATTTTCAACATATGATAGATTTATTGGGATTTAACCCCACTATAATTCAAGGAGCATCTGTCGTATTCTTTTGTCCTTTCTCTCCCGAAAATCTATAATAAATATGCCTGTGATGAATAACTATCTTCCTGGAGGAGTGTTTGGCTTTAGTTAATACATAACTTAGTTGTTTAGAATCTAAGCCCCCAGGAGATTTTGCATTGTCTCTGACTTGTAAGTGAGACTCAGTGAGGAATGTCTGTTCTTTCCCTCAACCCTTGCTGAAAGGGTCAGCATAATTTATCTCAGTATTGTTGGCAAGAGCTAGTGATTGAAAGATTCTGAGAGACTTAAATGCCTATGAATAGGGTCAGTTTAAAAGAAATTAGGGTGTAATCATGAAATGGAAATTCGTTTAACTGTATAAAGCCTGAGGCATAACTGTATATCCTGATATGGAATGAGCTCCAGAAATATTTTAAAATGGAGGCAAGAAAGAAATAGAATACTACCCAGAAGCATTACCATTTGTGAATATAATGTAAAAATATAAAAATGACATGTAAACATTTGTGCATTTGTGCCTTTACCTTTGAAAGGAGACACAAGAGCTTCAAGGAAAGAGGGGCCCTGGTTGGCTGGAGCATGTGAATAGGATAAAATATTTTCAATGTAAATTTCTTTATATATTTTGAATTTTATTGTATGTGAATGTATCACCAATTCAAAAAATTATTTGAAGTTATACAACCTGTTCTTAGTTTTAAAAAGTAGATTTGGGACTGGGGTTGTAGTTCAGTGGTAGAGCACTTGCCTAGCATGGGTGAGGCACTGGGTTTGATTTTAGCACTGCATATAAATAAATAAAATAAAGGTCTATTGACAACTAAAAATAAAAATAAAAAAAGTCGATCTGAGTCATCAGCATTTAATATCTGGGCTTATGACTCTGGCTAGATGAGGCTCTCCAAGAGGATGGCTTCATTTCAAGAAAAATAAGCTGATTTTTCCAAGGGCAGTTTGGCTCTGATGAGAAAAATTATGTGTTGCAGTGATGAAGATATAGATATGCAACATTTACCGAGCTCTTGCTTGGTTTCAGGCACTGTTCTGGAGAACACTAAGCTTGAAAGCATCCTGAGATAAGTAGTGTTGTCCTCACTTTGTAACAACTGAGATAGAGCATAAGAACTTACTTAAGGTCACAAGCCATGAGTGGAGCCCAGGATTCAGTCCAGACAATAGAATGCAGGACCCCTGCTTCTCCTGACCTGCCCAACATGTGGTGCCTATCAACAAAGACTGAAATGTCCTGACTCCCAGCAGTTCCCAAGCACAGAACAAGAGAACCCAAGCACTGTCCAAAACAGAACACGGCACAAGGACATTTATTCAATCCTTGTGCCTGTAATAAATACTGGTCCTCTTTAAGATGGGGCAGTGCTATATTGTCCTTGCTCAAAATGACAACAAAAATACCAGAATTAGAACAAAAGAGCTCTTTTCCAGGAGGAGGTGTTTAGACTGAACTGATACCTCTGGTCCTACTAATGTTATTTGTCAGTCTTATAAGAGCCCACAGTATTCATCAGTCAGGCAAGTATTGATGAAATGCCTACTGTGTGTGCTAGAGCCAGTGGTTGCAGAGGGATGTAGGTATGATTGTGACCTCTCTTAGCTACCACGGAACTGACTTGAACTTGGTAAATGTTTCTTTCTTCTTTTTTGCTAAGCACATTATAAAGCAAAGCCAGGGAAGCCATCCTTTCTTTGATTGATGAATGCTATGGATTGTTGTTTTATCTTCTGCATAATCTTCTATGTATATATAAATTTATGCATAAAATGAATGTAAAGAGCATATCTTTTGCTCCTTCCTGGCCAGGCTACTGTCTTTTTTAGTCCAAAGCTGAAGTAAAAGTTGAGGGAGTGGAAAGGACAAGCTTTTTGATGAATAGATCATGCTGCCTCTATACATTTCAGGGTTTATCCCTAAATTAAAAATGGAAAGGAAGAGGGAAGGATTGAGGATTTTTTTAGAGTAGACATGATAAAAATGAGAGCTTAATCCATTCCTGCAACTGAATAATAATCCTTCATATGTTAGCTTCACTGCAACTGGGTGTGTGTGTGTGTGTGTGTGTGCGTGCACATGTGTACACTGTACATTTTTGTGGTTAGAAAGCAAACTTTGTAGAAAAATGTTTGTTTAGTTTTAGCTAACATTAATACTATGAAACTTCAGATTTTAAGTATCTCAGGAAAAAAATACCAGTTTTTAAAATCAAAAATACCTTCAAAGCCCAGTACAGTGGTGCACACCTGTGATTTCAGTGACTCGGGAGGCTGAGGCAGGAAGATCACAGATTTGAAACCGGCCTCAGCAACTTTGTGAAGCCCTAAGCAATTTAGTGAGACCCTGTCTCAAAATAAAAAGGATTGGGGATGTGGCTCAGTAGCTAAGTGCCCATGAGTTCAATCACAAAAAAAAAGAACAAGAACAATAACAGCAACAACAACAACAAAACCCAATAACTTAAAGAAGTAAATGAAACTTTATTCATTTTTGTGTTAGAGATTTAAGATGGTCCTGCAATTCCTGTCCTCTTTGTACCATCCCACCCTTCCAGTGTGATTGGGAGTGGGAAGATGATGTGGTTTCACCCTCACTATTAGGTTATGTTATATGAGACTCTGCCATAGCAGCTGAAGAATCTCTTACTGACTCTGAAGAAGTAAGCTGCCATTGGTGAGGGTCATTATCTGTCACCTGCAAGCATCCTGTAGGAGCTGAGAGTGCCCCCTAGCTGATAGCTGGCAAAAAAGAAAAAAGTGGAGGAGCTTCAGGTCTACAACCATAAGGAACTGAATTCTACCAATGACTTGAATGAACTTTAACTAGAACCCTGAGCCTCAGGTGAGATTGCAGCTGAGCCCACACCTTGATAAAGTACTATGAAACCCTGAGTAGAGAACATATGGAACCTATTTCTAGACTCCTAATCCATGGAAACTGTTAAGATAATAAGGTTGTATTGTTTTAAGCGACTGTTTGTGTGATCATTTGTTATGCCCCAACCAAAAACAAAAACAGTTTTCTATTTATATGTGCCTTGGTTTTTCACCTAAAAGTGCACAGAATAGATTATCAGTACTTGTATAACATCAGTAGAAGGAATTGCTCTCTATGTAGAGCCCTCATTACTTGATGCTATTGTGAATGAAGCATTTGCCATAGAATCTTTTTTTGTTGATGTTAGAAATTTTTACCTCTTAGAACAAAGAAATCCACACTACCAATTTGGGATAGAAATTTTTCAGAAAATAGACAACACATATACCCATAATTTGAAAAGCAGTGTAACATAACAGTACCTTCATACTTGTCATGGCTGGGTTTCTTCTTCATGTTAATATGAATGGTGAAATAATTACCAGGAACAAAGATGACACCTTGGCAGGCGTGGAAAATGGTTCAACCTTTGGCAGAGGCCTCTGGAGAAGGATCCCTCTTAGTCTGGATGTGTGTGACAACCCAAAGCAATAAACTGCGGAGAGTGATGAGTGGGATTTATTATAGTGTCAGGGCATCTCAGCTGTTTGATATTGACCCAAACTGTCATTATTAGGAAATCCTGGTAAATTTTATGCCCATAAATAGGAATATTTTGAATTCATAATTAATACTTTCTTCAGTGCCAAATTTCCTATTATTGCCCTGCATTTTTTCCTAAAGTCTCTTTTGAATGTTCAGAGAAGCAGCTGTGAATGTGGATTAAATGGTACATGTGCCAGGTGCTGTGCTGAGCAGGCATTTTGCTTCTGTCTGAACATGCTGACCCAGGCAGGTCCTGTGGTTATCCCTGCACCTACCTCTCCTGGGCCTGTCTTTCCCCATTCTCCTCCAAAGTTTCTACCCTGTTGTGGGTCAAAAGCCAGGCTATCAAGACTGTATAACTTTTCTCTGTGGTATTAACAGAAAACTTGTGCACAATTGTGTGTCCAGTTTGATCATTCATAAGCTTAATACATCTTATAACCAAAATTCAGATAAACAAAACATTCTAGTCCAAGACCCCCTGCTCCAACTGCGTCCCCTCCTGTAACTATTCTACACTTGAAAGATAACCATTTATCTTGATATCTATCTCTGTAGGCTATTTTGAGTGTTTTTGAACCCTTAACAAATGGTATCTCATAACATTTCTTTTCTCCATCTGGCTTCTTTAGTTAAAATTATGTTTGTGATATTTATCCATGGTGATTTTTTTAACTCTTCGTTCTCATTACTATATAGTTGTCCCTTGATATCTCTTAGTAATTGGTTCCAGGACCCCCACCCCCACTACAGGACTCCAAAAACTGAGAATGCTCAAGTCCCTTTATATATAGTTGCACATAACCTACACACATCCTCCTGTGTACTTTAAATCAGCTCCAAATTATGTGAAATACTGATACATGCTGTGTAAATAGTTGTTATTCTATATGGTTTAGGGGACATTGGCAAGGTGAAAAAGTCTGTTCATGCTCAGTACACATGCAACCATCCTAGGCTTAACTGTTATACATAGTACATTAGACATGAGATGAACAATGCTCAGATTAGCACTGAAGTGAGACTGAGGACCAAAGAAGTGTTGGGAGCCTACAGCAGACTTTGCCTACATGTCACTTCATTTGTGTGGACTCAGTGTAGTACTCTGCTTGCTGCAAATTCAAGTATTGCTTTGTGGAAGTTTCTAGGAAATTTTTTTCCTGAATATTTTTGATCTGCATTTACTTGAATCTGTGGAAATACAGACATGGATAGAGAGGATAGATTATATTATTCCACTAGGTGAATACACAGCAATTTACCCATCGTAAACTCTTAATGGATATCTGAGTAGTTTACAACAGGGATTTGTTTTTGTTTTAAAATAGCATTGTTGTGATCATTTTTGAGCTTATCTTTCAGTAAACACATCTGTCGAGGTTGGCAAACTGCTTCTGCAAAGGGCTAGACATTAAATAGTTCCTTCTTGGTCCATACCACCTCTGTTGCAGCTACTCAACTGTACAATTGAGTAAAACAGGAAAAAAACAAACCAAAAACAGCAAACTGCCCTCCCCCCAAATAAACCAGCTGTAGATAATAAATAAATGAAGGAACATGAAACACATATTCCAATAAAACTTTGCTTGTGGATATTGAAATTTGAATCTTCTAAGTTTACACATTCATGAAGTAACATTCTTTTTTTTTTTTTTTTTTTTTTTTAACCACCATATAAAAGTATGAAACTCAAGTTGTATGGAAACATTCAGCCAACCTGAATTTGGCTTGTGGCTGTGGTTGGCCCTCGCCTGCCATGGAGCCTAGGAGTGGAACTGCTGGGTCACATGGTGTAGATATTATTTAACTATGGTGACACTGCTAAACAGCTTTCTAAAGAGCGAGATTGTTGGTGGTTTACAATAGGTAAACAGGTTTTTCAGGGGTTTTTTTGGTGCTAGGGATTGAACCCAGGTTTCCCTGCATACTAAGCAGGCCCTCTACCAGTGAGCTATGCCCATTGCTCTGATGAATGTAACAAATGAAGGCTTGAGTGTTTGATGACTTAGGTAAGAGCTTGCTTCGTTTTGACTCTTGACTGGTTGTGGTTGTGGGAAGTTAGATATTGAGGTAAGTGACTTGTGCTGTACCTCTTAGCCAAAAGAAATGAAGTGTGTGATTGAAAAATGTTGTATGTGCACCTTTTATCTGGTTTACTGCTTGACTATTAATGGACCAGATCAGCAAACACAATTTATGTTTTATTTGAATTTCATGTTTTCTTGACAAGTTCTATAACTTTAGCCACATAGGCTCTACTTTTAAAAAGCTTTCAAATGTAATTTCTCTTTTGAAAATGGATTATGTTTCTTATTTTAATAAACTTCTAGGGCCTGTGCAGTCAGCATTCAAAATTATATTTGGGCTTTGGAACATCCTTTCCTGCATAATTGAAGTGAATGTGCCCTTTTGATTTACTGCACAGTTTATCTTGCCAAGGATTTATTAATCATGTTTTTAAGCATAGCATATCACTTACGGGAATACTTTTATAAAATATGATTAACCACAGGAGTATTTACACAAATAAAATATGCATTTATTTTTTGGGGTCATTTGGGATTGTTGGGGGTTGGTGTTCATATTAAAGGGTGGTGCTGTGATGTAAGTGACATGAACTCTCAAAGGCATAGAACTTGAGTGGTGTATAGTTTTCAAAAGTATTAACTGGGTTCATAGAGGACAGTGTATTTAGTCATCAATCAAGTGCCTTACTTGGGTTTCCCCACTGAACTGGTCCTTCCTTCTTCTCCCTCTTTTACTGCATAGCTGGAGCAGAAACTCTTTTCTACAGATGTGAGTTCTTGACACGCCATCCCTATTCATTGTGTAAGCAGCTTTTTGAACAATTTGATTCATTATACTAATCTGGTTTTAATGATTGGGTTGGATATTTGGTTAATAGTATAAGTGGGGTTATGCTCTGGCTTCCTCTTAAAAGGCAGATTTGTTATAATGAGACGCAAGGGGCCCATTCATCAGGGGATGGTCTTTCCTTACCAGGATGCCTCACCATGGGGTGTACCCCTTTCAGAAGGAAAACTATGAGAAACTGAAAGTCAGTCCCTTTCCATTTCCTCCCTTTCTCAATCCCTACACTTTTTCTAGATTTGCTTCAGTTAAGGAACCTGGCTTAAGTGGTTGAGAAACAAATGAAATCACCAAATTGAGGAATTAACCTCCACTTTGTCACACTCCTTTCTCCTGTTCAAGGAGGTCTCCTAATGCTGTTTTGCACCCCCGTTCTATTTTATGTGGAAAAAATGACTAAAAAGCCCATTGCAAAAAAGGTGAACTGGAAGATCTTTGCTTTATTATTTATTTCCTGCATAATTAGAACAGTTAGGTACCCAGGTGTCGTGATATCATAGCATCATGCCAAGTCACTGTTAGGACTTCCTGTATAGAATTTAAAATTTTATTTTTACAAGTGTGTTCCTGATGTCTGTGAGGTATGGTAGATTTTTCCTGAAAAATGTAATGGGGTCTTTTAAATTTGATTTTCATTAATAAAAAGTGGCTGAAAATTCTGTTGATTCCAGATATCTGCAGGTTTCCTTAATTGAGCATTTTAGTGACCTGGTCATTAATTTTGACTGATGCATGTTTTCCTTTTCTTTGTTTCATCATTCTAGAGTTCTAGCTTCCACATATTGTAGAACATACAATAAAATTCAATCTTGAAATTAGACTTAAGATTAAAGCATATTTTAAGTAAAATGAATGGAAATATATTAAGTAAAATAAGTTTAAGGAATTTTATATGGAAGTATGCTCATTTACTTTTAAAATCTCTGTTGCAGTGTACTATTTTGATTACAATATGTTTGTCATAGGAAATTTGGAAAGTGAAACAGTATAAAGGGAACCTTTGCCAGAGATAACCTCTGATTCTTTTTTTTCTTCCTCTTTTTTAAAAATTTTGATTCATTGTACAAAAATGGGGTACAACTTTTGTTTCTCTGGTTGTATGTAGAGTCACACCATTTGCGTAATCATACATGTACATAGGGTAATGGTGTTTGTCTCTATTATCTTTCCTTTACCCTACCCCCTCCCCACCCCTCATTTTCCTCTATACAATCCATCCTTCCTCCATTCTTGCCTCCCCCTACCCCCTCTTTATATATCATCATCTACTTACCAGAGAAATCATTCAGACTTTGGTTTTTCGGGATTGGCTTATTTTACTTAGCATGATATTCTCCAACTCCATCCATTTACCTGCAATTGCCATAATTTTATTCTTCCTTATGGTTGAATAATATTCCATTCCATTGTGTATTTATACCACAGTCTCTTTATCCATTCGTCTATTGAAGGGCATCTAGTTGGTTACACAATCTAGGTATTATAAATTGAACTGCTACAAACATTGATGTGGCTGCATCACTGTAGTATGCTGGTTTTAAGTCCCTTGGGTATAGGCTAAGGAGTGGAATAGCTGGGTCAATGGTGGTTCCATTCTGAGTTTTCTGAGGAATCTCCATATTGCTTTCCAAAGTGGCTGCACCAATTTGCAACCCCACCAGCAATGTATGAGTGTACCTTTTCCCCCACATCCTCGCCTACACCTATTATTGCTTGTATTCTTGATAGTAGATGTTCTAATTGGGGTGAGATGAACTCTTAGGGTACTTTTGATTTGCATTTCTCTTATTACCAGGGTTATTGAACATTTTTTCATTTATCTGTTGATTGCTTGTAGATCTTCTTCTGTGAAGTGTCTCCTTATTTCCTTAGCCCATTCATTGACTGGGTTACTTGTATTCTTGGTGTAAAGTTTTTTGAGTTCTTTATAGATTCTGGAGATTGGTGATCTATCTGAAGTGTGTGTGACAAAGATTTTCTCTCACTCTAGGCTCTCTCTTCACATTGTTGACTGTTTCCTTTGATGAGAAAAAGTTTTTAGTTTGAAGATATCCCAATTATTGATTCCTGCTTTTATTTCTTGTGCTTTGGGAGTCATGTTAAGGAATTTAAGCTAACATGGTGAAGATTTGGACCTACCTTTTCTTCCAGTAGGTGCAGGATCTCTGGTCTAATTCCTCGGTCCTTGATCCATTTTGAGTTGAATTTTGTACAGGGTGAGAGATAGGTGTGTAATTTCATTTTGCTGCATATGGATTTCCAGTTTCCCAGCACCATTTGTTAAAGAGGCTCTCTTTTCTCCAGTGTATGCTTTTGGCACTATGTCTATTGTGAGATAACTGTATTTATGTGGGTTTGTCTCTGTGTCTTCTATTCTGTATCATTGGTCTACCTGCTTATTTTGATGCCAATGCCATGCTGTTTTGGTTATTATTGCTCTGTAGTATAATTGGAGGTCTGGTATTGTGATACCACCTGCTTTGCTCTTCCTGCTAAGGATTGCTTTAGCTATTCTAGGACTCTTATTCTTCCAAATGAATTTCACGATTGCTTTCTCTATTAGGTACATCATTGGGATTTTAACCGGAATTGCACTGAATTTGTATAGTGCTTTTGGTAGTATGGCCTTTTTTGACAATATTAATTCTGCCTGTCCAAGAACATGGGAGATCTTTCCTTCTTCTAATGTTTTCTTTATTTTCATTCTTTAGTGTTCTGTAATTCTCATTGTAGAGGTCTTTCATCTCTTTTGTTAGATTGAGTCCCAAGTATTTTTTTTTTTTTAGAATATTGTGAATGGGGAAGTTTTCCTAATTTCTCTTTCAGATGATTCATCACTTATAATAAAAATGCATTACATTTATGATCATTGATTTTATATCTTGCTACTTTACTGAATTCATTTCTTAGTTCTAAAAGTTTTCTGTAGTTCTAGAAGTTTTCTGGTGGAATTTTTTGGCTCCTCTAAATATAGAATCATGTCATTGGCAAATAGTGATAGTTTGAGTTCTTCTTTTCCTATTCCTATCCCTTTAATTTCTTTGGTCTGTCTAATTGCTCTGGGTGGAGTTTCAAGGATGATGTTGAACAGAAGTGGTGAAAGAGGACACCCCTACCTTGTTCCAGTTTTTAGGGGGAATGCTTTTAGTTTTTCTCCATTTAGAAGGATGTTGGCTGTGGGCTTAGCCTAGATAGCCTTTACAATGTTGAAGTGTGTCCCTACTATCCCTATTTTTTCTATTGGTTTAAGCATGAAGGGGTGCTATATTTTATCAAATGCTTTTTCTGTATCTATTAAAATAATCCTGATTCTTGACTTTACGTCTGTTGATATAGTGAATTACGTTTATTGAATTCCAGATGTTGAATGAACCTTCCATCCCTGGGATGAAACCCACTTGATGATGGTGTACTATCTTTTTAATATGTTTTTGTATGGGATTTGCTAAAATTTTGTTAAGAAGTTTTGCATCTATGTTCATTAGGGATATTGGTCTGAAGTTTTCTTTCCTCGATGTGTTTTTGTCTGGTTTTGATATCAGAGTGATATTAGCTTCATAGAATGAGTTTGGAAGCATTCCCTCCTTTTGTGTTTTATGGAATACTTTGAAAGGTATTGGAATGAGTTCTTTGAAGGTCTTATAGAACTCAGCTGAGGATTTGTCTGGTCCCGGACTCTTCTTGGTTGGTAGGCTTTTGATGACTTCTATTTCATTGCTTGAAATTGATCTACTTAAATTGTGTATGTCCTCCAGATTCAGTCTGGGTGGATCATATGTCTCTAGAAACCTGTCAATGTCTTCATTCTATTTTGTTGGAGTATAGATTTTCAAATTAGCTTCTAATTATGTTTTGTATTTTAATAGTCTCTGTTGTGATATTTCCTTTTTCCTCATGAATTTTACTAATTTGAGATTTCTTTCTCCTTCTCTTTGTTAGTGTGGCTAAGGGTTTATCAATTTTGTTTATTTTTTCAAAGAACCAACTTTTTGTTCTGTCAATTTTTTGAATTGTTTCTTTCATTTCAATTTCATTGATTTCAGCTCTGATTTTAATTATTTCCTATTTTTACTATTTTTGGTGCTGATCTGTTCTTCTTTTTCTAGGGCTTTGAGATGTAATGTTAGGTCATTTATTTGTTGATTTTTTCTTCTTTTATTGAATGCACTCCATGCAGTGAATTTTCCTCTTAGTACTATTTTCATAGTATCCCAGAGATTTTGATATGTTGAATTGTTGTTCTCGTTTACCTCTAAGAATTTTTTTTATCTCTCCCCAAATGTGTTTTGTTATTCATGCATCATTCAGTAGCATATTATTTAGTCTTCAGGTGTTGGAGTAGTTTCTGTTTTTTATTTTATCACTGATTTGTAATTTCATTCCATTATGATTTGGTAGAATATAATGTAGTATCTCTATTTTTTGTGTTTGTTAAGAGTAGCTTTGTGGTATAACATATGGTCTATTTTAGAGAAGGATCCATTTGCTGCTGAGAAGAAAGTGTATTTGCTCATTGATGGATAGAATATTCTATGTATGTCTGTTAAGTCTAAATTATTGATTGTGTTATTGAGTTCTATGGTTTCTTTGTTCACTTTTTGTTTGGAAGATCTGTCCAATGGTGAGAGAGGTGTGCTAATGTCACCTAATATTATTGTGTTGTGGTCTATTTGGTTCCTGGAATTGAGAAGGATTTGTTTGACGTAGATGGATGTGCCATTGTTTAGGGCATAAATATTTATGATTGTTATGTCTTGTTGATATATACTACCCTTAAGCCACATGAAATGTTATTCTTTATCCCTTCTGATTAACTTTGGCTTGAAGTCTGCTTTATCTGATATGAGAATGGAAACCCCTACTTTTTTACTGAGCCCTTGTGTGTGGTATGTTTAGGGTATGTTTTTCCAATTCTTTCACCTTTAGTCTGTGGGTATATTTTTCTATGAGATGAGTCTCTTGAAGGCAGCATATTGTTGGGTGTTTCTTTTTAATCCAACCTGCCAGTCTTTGTCTTTTGATTGATGAGTTTAGGCCATTAACATTCATGGTTATTATTGAGATATGACTTGTATTCCCAGTCATTTTGGTTTATTTTTGGTTTTTAACTTGACTTGATTTCTCCTTTAATTGGTTATTCCTTTAGGGTAGTTCCTCCCTTTTCTGACTTAAATTGTTGTTTTTCATTTCTTCCTCATGGAATATTTTGCTGAGAATGTTCTGTAATGCAGGTTTTCTGTTTGTAAATTCTTTTAGCTTTTATCTTGGAAGGATTTTATTTTGTTGTCAAATCTGAAGGTAAGTTTTGCAGGGTATAAGATTCTTGGTTGGCATCCATTTTCTTTCAGAGTTTGAAATATGTTATAACGGGCCCTTCTAGCATTTAGGGTTTGGGTGGAGAGATCTGCTGATATCCATATTGGTTTCCCCCTATATATATCTGATACTTTTCTCTTGCAGCCTTTAAAATTCTATCTTTATTTTGTTTGTCAGGTATTTTCATTATAATGTGCCTTGGTGTGGATCTGTTGTAATTTTGTATATTTGGTGTCCTGTAAGCCTCCTGATTTGATTTTCCATTTCATTCTTCAGATTTGGGAAATTTTCTTATATTATTTCATTGAATAGTTTGTTCATTCCTTTGGTTTGTATCTCTGCTTTCCTCAATTCTGATAATTCTTAAATTTGGTCTTTTCATGATATCCCTTAATTCTTGGAAATTCCAATCATGATTTCTTATCATCTTTTCTGTTTGGTCAATTTTTGTTTTCAAGATGAAATATTTTGTCTTCATTGTCTGAGGTTCTGTCTTCCAAGTGATCTAGTCTGTTGGTAATGCTTTCTATTGAATTTTTAATTTGGTTTATTGTTTCTTTCATTTAAAGGATTTCTGTTATTTTTTTTCAGACTCTCTATCTCTTTATTGAAATGATCTTTTGCTCCCTTCATTTGCTCTTTTAGCTGTTTATCGGTGCAATCATTCATTGCCTTCATTTGCTCTCTTACCTCATTCCTTTGCTTCCTGGATCATTTTAATTATGTACATTCTGAACGCCCTTTCTGACATTTCTTCTCCCATATTGTCATTGGATTCTATTGATATAGCATCTAGGTTTGTTTGGGACCCTTTCCTCCCTTGTTTTTTCATATTGTTCACGTATCTTCCCCTCTAGCAGTGTGAATCCGAGGTATTGCAGTTTCCCCTCTATAGACTTATAGTGACCCTGCATATTTCCAATACCTCACCTTAAAGTGGGAGGTCAATAGTAGCAGCACACCAAAACAATATGCATCCTTAATCTAAATAGTCCCTATTAAAATATTAACACTATTGTCTTAATATAAACAGATATGATGAGTTCCGTTATTATCTACAGCATAAACAATAGGTTTGCAATAATGATCACAATTTCTAATGGTGGACAAAGAAGACGGGGAAGGGTGTAGATGTAATGTTAATGAGATAAGAAGTGAGTCTATAGAGGTACTATGTCATAGGAATAGTGAAAGCAGAATTAAAAGAAATTGGTTGTTAGCATGAGAAAAGGGAGAGTCTCCAAGGAAACAGATAGATAGGAGGAAAATAGAGTGAGAAAAATAATAAAATAAATAAATAAAAAGAAAAGAAGGAATAATAGTAGTTATAATAGGAATAATTGTAATACTACTAATAAAAAAATTCTACAATAAGACTGTACTGTACTGTTCAAACATCTTAGTCTTCGTAGCCTGATGCCTGAGAGGTACTTGATAATGTGGTGGCCCAAGAAGGGAGCTGCCTGCCTATGAATGGTGGCCTTCAGGTCAGGAGTAATCCATGATAGTGGGCAGAGGCGACCCCACCTGTTGGTAGATGGTCAGCTGCAGCATGGGTGCAGCGTGGGTGCTAAACTGCAAGGGGTGCAGACGCTATACTGTGGGTGCTGAGCTGGGGTGGTGCTGGAAATCACTGGTACTGGGCCGTTTTACAGTGCTGGAGATGCGTGTGGGCGCTGGGCTGGGTGACTGGGCCAGGTCACCCTGATTCTGTTTTGAAGTATTGCCTGGAATCTCTATTCCAGCTCACTCTGTCTCGTCTCCTCCATTTTTTCTCATATTTATTTATTGTATTTCTAATATATTCTATATGTTACATGCATTATAAATATTAAATATATATTTGAATATAACATGTAACTTGTAAATACACTCACATGTTCTACACTGATTTGTTTCCCTACAAAATTCACGGGCTGAAGCCCTAACATCCAATGTGACCATATTTGTAGATAGGGCCTTTGGGAGGTAATTGAGTTTAAGTGAGGTCCTAAGGATGGGGCCCTAATCAGTAGAACGGGTGATCTTAGAAGACAAAGAGAGGAATCCCTCTCTGCACAAACATCAAAGAAAGGTCATATGAGCACCCAGTGAACAATGGTCTCCTGTATGCCCAGAGTAAGGCCTCAGATTGAAACCCACCTTGTCAGCACCTTGTTGGACTTCCCAGACTCCAGGACTATGAAAAACAAACATCCGTTGTTTAAAACACTCTGTTTCTGGTATTTTGTTATAATAGTCCAAACAGACTAAGAACATGTACGTAAGTATGTGAATCATTTATACATATGCATGCATACAGTATAAACAGAAATTGAGATATTTTTTCTATGCAATCTGATAGATTAAATTATCTTATTTGTTATCACAAATCATTTTTGGAGAGCATAACATATACTTTTTAATATGTTGCACATTCTGTCCTATATTAAATCAACTGAGACATAGTTTCCTACATTTAATCATGTGAAACAAGTTTAACTATTTTTGTGTCGTGATTTAAAACTGTTTTAAAAGTGGAAATTATAGTGATACCTCAGAGCTTATTTCTGAGTAGTGTTTCTTTACCTTTTAACATTCTCTTTCATTTGTCGTAGACATGGAAGACATGGAATTGGTTTGGGAATGTAGCTCAGTGTAGACTCCTGACTGCTGTGCAGGAGACTCTGTTTTCATTCCCAACACTGCCTCCCCACCCCCTGCAAAAAAGGCAGTAACTCAGATTTTCAAATGTGAATGATTTTAAGTATAGGTATAGCATATGAAAAGGTATGAGCTTTTATTTGTGGGCTATAGGGGACAGCATGAAGAAGTGTGCCAGCATGGACTTAAGAGAACTGTTCTGGGTTAAGCAACCACCCAAGTAGCTGTATGGTTTCAGCAGAGTAAGTAATCAATCCCTTTAAAATCTCAGTTGTCTTATCTCTAAAACTCAGTGGGCCTGGGTAGTTTACCTGCTCCACAGTACTACTCTGAAGTCCAACAATGCAGCACACTGTGCTCTTCATCTGTAACATTTGTGAGCAACTACACTGAGCCCCCTTTTTCTTACTGGTTATAGACCATTCCAGATACCAATCTATGGGATAATTGTGTACTTGGGGGCCAGGGAGCAGGAAATGCCATCTGACTTTGTTTCTGCCTTTGAAGAGTGGATCTAATGGTACTGAGTCCCCCGAAGAATGGACATTAAGTTAATTTATTGTGTTGCCCAAAGGAAAGCAATAGTCTTTCTCTTTACTGTCTGGAAATAGAGACCCCTCAGTGTTCCTGCGGCACTGCATGTTATTTCCTGTGTGCTCCACTGAGTTATTAAGTGGAATGCAGGGGAAGGACATGCACTCTATGCCTAGACTTTGGCAACCTGCTGCTGTTGAGGTTGGCCCAGTGGACCTGAATTTTACCACAGCTCTGGAAGCTGAATTCTGCACGAATTAGAATTTTGTTGAATTAAATACTCTTTGTAATGGTCATATACCAGGACCTTTACTTTTTGGATGAACCAAAATACAGGTTGGAGATTTCAGAGTTTCTGTTTGTTTTTTGGTAATTCTGATTATTTATGCTAATGAAGGATAGCAAGATATGGATGTTAATGATAATTTTATGATCTATAAAGTTGATAAATAGATGTGTTAGGTTTTCAGAGCTATGACCAAAATACTCAAGGAGAACAATTTAGAGGAGGAAATATTTATTTAGGGCTCATAGTTTCAGTGGTTCAGTCCATGGTGAGCTAACTCCGTTGTTTAGATCCAAAGTGAGGCAGAACCTCACTTCAGAAGGTGAGATGGTAGAGGAAATCTGCTCACCTCATGGTGGCCAGGAAGTAGAGAGAGGGGCTGCAGGGAAGATGAACTCTTTCAGGGTATGGCACCAGTGACCTACCTCCTCTAACCATGCCCCACCTGCCTGCAGTTACCAGCCAGTTAGTCTATTCAAACTAAGATGGACCTATTGGGTTATAACTCTCATAGTCTAATCATTTCACCTCTGATTATTCCTGCATTAACACAGGAGATATAATATATATAACATATGTAATACACACAGTATATACACTATCCTTGCATTCCTCCAGCACCATGTGAATGATGTCAAGATCTGCCAAGCAGTAGCTGGGCTCCCTGGGACTATGGTTGCAGCAGCCTCTGAGTGCCTGGGTGGCTGAGCATGGTGAATTGAATCTGGAGGAAACAACTTTCTGGGTACCCTGTGTAAACAGGGTGCCTCCATGGTCTCTTAAATGAGTTTTCACTTTTATTCCTTTGATCCTGCAGTGGGTGTGGTCTTGCTCATTCCTGAGATGCTCTCAAGTTATCTTTCCTATAGCCTCTGTACAAAGTACTTAACTTGTCTTTAGTCATGGTAATTTTTTCACCAACCACATCTTTCTTGGCCCCAGTTTTGAATGCACTTTTCTGGTCAAACTGTAAGCTTTTCACATTTTCTCTCTCTCCTGTTTGCTCCTTATTCTCACAATAAACCTTGCTCAAAGCTGCCAGCAATATCCGTGCCACTGCCTGGATGCTGTGCTGCCTTGAAATTTCCTCGACCACATTAATTATTTCATCACCTTTAAATTTGTCCTTCCACAGTCTCAGGCCATGGGCAAATGTAGACAAGTTTTTTTTTTTCTCTTTTTTTTGCCAGAATATAACAGGAATGCCCTCTAGTCCAGTTTCCAATAGAGTCCCTGTTTCCCTCTGAAACCTCATGAGTAGAGTCTTTACTGCCTGCCTTGCCAATTAGCATTAGGATCTTCTGAGCTCCCACCAGAATTGTCCATTAAGCTCTGCTTACAACATTCTAAGGCTTCTCTAGCTTGCATCTGCAAACTGTTCCAGCTCTCCCTGCAACCCAGTTCCAGAGGTTTCTGAATGATAGTTTAGTCACAGTCACAACCTCACTTCACAGGGCCAATTTCTGTGTTAGTTAGGGTTTCATTACTGTGACCCAAATACCTGACATGACCAGCTTAGAGGAGAAAAAGTTTATTTTGGCTCACAATTTCAGGCATTCAGTTCATGGTTGGTGCACTCATTGCTTTTGACCTGAAGTGATACAGAATGCCAGGTGGAAGGGAAACAGTGGAGGAAACTGTTTGTGTCCTGTTGGCTGTGAAGCAGAGAGGGGATGGGGCCACAAGGAAGATGAACACTTCCAGGACACTTCCTCTGCCCGGTGACGTACCTCCTTCACCAGAACTTGTGCCATGATGTTCTACCTCACTTTGGGTGGAATGAATCTCTGAAACCATGAGCCAAAATAAACCTTTCCTTTTCTAAGTTGGTCTTGTCAGGTATTTTGGTCATAGCAATGTAAAGCTGACACAATAAATATAGATAAATATATTTAAAGGTTAATACATTGATGCCTAGATATATCTATAGATATGTTGATATGACATGGGTGTATCTTTACATACAGTAAGCAATAGATCCAGATCTAAAGTTGCAGGCATAGATAATTTGTAGGAGTATGTGTGTTTTACTCACCAATATATCCCTAATTTAGAGTAGCAGATGACAATTACCAGATGATCTTTAGCCATTGGTTGAGTGACTCATAGAAGAAGCCAAACTGAGGAATGAAGGAGTTATGTCCCATTATTTGTCCTTTTGAGGAATCTCAAAATGCACACAGCAGAATAGACATGTTGGTGGTTTGGTGAATACAAACTTATGGCTCAACCCTGGATGCAGAATACCTGGGAGCTTAAGACAACCAAACCAAAAAACAACCTTTCCCCCAGTCCCTTCCTTGAGGTACTCATTTAAAGGACCTTGGATGGGCTTCTGCATAGTACTTTTTGAAAGCTCCTTGGATAATCCACTGGTCTAGCAAGAGAAACTAGTGAGGTATGAACATAAAGTCACTGGTTTATGTGCAACTGAGATCCAAGTAATCAGGCTGGAAGCTGTGTCAGTGCAGAGGAAAGGGCCACAGCAGATCAGGACAGAGTCTAAATGATTCCTGAGGGAGGAGAAGGAAAGGTTGGATTGGGAACAAGAGAGCTGCTCTTATCTCTTGAGCGATGGCTGGGGAGGTAGAGATGAGCTTACATATTTTGCTGGGTAACAAACAAGAGCAGGTCAGTTTTTAGACCAGAGGTAAAGGCCATTGTTATACTGATGCCTTCTGGGATACCACATTCCACTTATAATAATCTTTCATTTACTGTCTATGTGGTAAAGTTTCTACTGCATAGAAAATGCCCTTGTAGAACTGTCTGATGAACCCTTCTCGATATTTTCAGCTTCCATTTAGGTCAAATATACTAAAGTACTTGTGATCATAAGATCCTGCTCTACTTAAAAAGTCTAGTTAAATATTAATGTGAGGAAATTTGCTCCTGCATATTTTCACACATAATTTCTTTAATTGGTATTATGTATTTTGCATAATTTAAATACTGACATCTGGATGATTTGCTCAGCAAAGAGGACTGTTTCATCAAAAAGATCTACACAGCATCTTCTCTGAACTGCATGCCAACAGTTAGCCATGTAGTGTTTAAATAAAGAATGATGTTTCTGCAGTGAGAACTTTAATGGAAATTGAACTCCCTCAAGAGTTTCTGTTCATTGATAGGACAATATTAATTATGTTTACTGGTTGGAGACTGACTGCCAGTATTGCCAGGAATTTAGGTTTGTTAGTACTATGGGGTGGTATGAGCCAGACCCTTCTCTTCCCAGTTCTGCCCTGGTAAGTCTTAGTCACCTTCTGTCTAAATGTGCTTCTTTTCACCATAGGCATGGTCGTATCAGTTGTTTCAAAGCTATAGGAAAAGCAAGCCTTTTATATTCCCAGTTCAATTTTTATGATAAGGTGCTGATCTTATATCAACTTTGCAATGCTAGATACAAGGTTTTTTTAACACATTAAATTGGGATGCTAGTCTACTAGAATCAAATCTTAACATTTAAGGAAGGTTCCCTTATTAACTTCTGACTTATTTTGGCTATTTTAACTATTGTTTTGAGGTTTAAGAGCTGCTTTTGCCTGGCAAGGAGCACAAAGAAAAGGACTGATGAAAGACAGTCTTGGCCACTTACTAAGACAGAGACTCTTCTGTGGTTTGGTCCTCACTGACCCCATCATTATTGCTGTTCCTGGGCTTGACATGTTGATCTGGACCCACTGTTTCTCTTTGGAGGGGCAGGCAGTGTAGGAGATAATTTTGATAGCCTTGCGTGTTCTGAAGACAGTGAGCCACACAGAGTGTGCCTGGGCACAGGGGTGGGTCCTTGCAGAAGAGATAAACTTCATCTGTGTAAGGACCTCATTCATCTCTCACTGGTGTCTTTGAGCCCTACAAGAACAGGCAGTGTGTGTGAAAAAAGCAGTTCAACAGGAAGGACAAGCCACAGGGAGCTGGGGTTAGGGGAATCATCCAGGTGAACAGAACTGCACTTGGAGGGTCCTCACAGTAGAACAAGGGAGCCTCTGTGGCTGGAGTGTTGTGAGTTATGTGGAGGGAGGATGAGGTCGAAGGGATGGGTGGGGAAAAATTGAGTGAGATGTGGAAGCCATCTTAATTTTAAATTCATGGGAAACCATTATAGGGTTTTACACCTGGCCTCTTGAGACTGAAAAGATGCCTCTGGCTGCCATATGGTGAATAGATTGTAGGGTAACAAGAGAGGAAGCAGACAGACCAATAGAGGGACATTGGAGATTCTAGGCAGAAGAGGGATCTAGCCGGGACCATCAGTAAATATAGCAAGTTGTAGGTAATTCAGGCCATATCGTGCATCATGCAGATGGAGCCAGTCTGACTCACTGATGGTCTGGTTGTGTGGTTTGAGGCCAACAGAGAGGTAAAGGGTGACTTCAGGTTGATTCACTTGATTCTTCTCTTTTTCAGTTCTTCCCACCCAGGCCTTCTCTTTCCAGCAGCCTAGTTCCAATAAAGGCTAATCCCTGGTGGATTTGTCCTGAATGTTCACAAACTTTTGCTTTTTTATTTTAAAATATGATTATGATTCAAATGGCATAATTTAGAGAGCCTTCACTTGTTTCAACCAGCTTCACAGGGACATAGAATGTGCCTGCAAATGCTGTTTGTATTCACTCCATCATTCTCTTTGGGGACATATCAAAAAAAAAAAAAAGTTACTTCCTGCAGGATTATGAAGGGCATTCCTTATCTCTTTTCATTATGTCTTTCTCAGGTTTCATGTAGAAAGCACTTTCGTAGTCGAGGTAGTTAATTGCTTCATGACTTCTCAGTAATTTTGGCAACTGTTTCATCTCTCTGTTAGGAGATAAAAGTCTTTCTGTGTAGAAAATAATACATAAGAAACAATAGTTTTTGGGTGAATGCCTGCTTGTAATATGCTTTTAAGATTTTAGGCTAATTTTTTTTCTTGTGACAAGAAAAGCATGTGTATGTTATTTTTAAAAAATAAGTTAGTAGACAAAAATTGATAGTCAAATTGGTGATTTTTTGTTTTTTTGTTTTCTCCTTCATGAATATGGCAGTAATCTACTTACTGAGCTACATGGAATGTATTGCAAGGAAATGTCAAGATTGTTTTTTTCCTAGCAGTAAAACTCTTTTGCATGTGTATCAGATTTTCTTGAAACTCTCCATTTCCATATTTCTCATTAAGAGAAATAAAACAGTCAAGAATGTCTTTTCTTAAGGTCAGTCATTCTAAACTGTTTGTCATAGAGTCCATCTATTTGCAGTGCCTCTCAAGCTCTTGCTTCCTCTCTAATCCCATCTCCTCTCTCACTTTATTCTTATTCATCTTTGTTCAATTCATCTTCTGTCCTCTCAGCCAACTTCCATTTTCAGAAGTCTCAGTAGTTTTCCAGTCTTTGAATCAAATAGTAATCCATCTGCCTGGCGTTCCATACCATGTTTCCAGGTTTATCAGCTCAACTGGATGTCCAGTGGTTCTTTGTGTTTATGCTCATGTTTCCAGCCTGCACGTTTTTGCTTAAGAAATCTCCTACATCCAAAGTACCCCTTGTTTCCTCCTTTGTTTTCATAGTGTGTTGAAGATACTATTCTTTTTGTTTAGGAAGGTATCACACCTTTTACTTAAACTCCTGAAAGCCCCTGAGGCTTCAATCCCAATTGCCTGGCAGGATAGATCACTCCCATGTCTCCCAACAAGATGCTGAGCCTAGAGTAGTCGTTCTGGCCTCAAACAACATGAAACTGAGGCCTGAGCCAGGTGTCACAATGTACATGTTCATGCTACCTCCTAGGACCTTAAAGCCCAAGTCCAGCACCTTCAAAGAGTACCCCATAACTCCAGTGTCCTCTGGATTCAGAGATCCTGTAGGTTTTCTTTGACAGATTATAGGGTAAAGGTATAGGAAAAGGAGGAGGTTAGTTCCTTAAGTTAATGCCCTATGGTCTTACCAATGGAGGAAGAATCACTGAGGGGTGATGGGAAAGGGCAAGAAGGTAGTCTTGGGAAAAGATCCACAAAGACAAAGAAGTATTCCGTGTAGATGTAGATTGTTCTCTTAAACGAGGGGCTTTGCTCAGTAGAGTCCATTCCCAATGGGGCATTGGCAGGAGCTCTTCTTGTTGTCTGGAGTGGACCCAGTTCCTCCAGAATCAATGTCCATGTCCTCAAGACGGCTTGGTCCACAAATGGAAGACAGGGCAGTAGAAGAGAAGATGTGGGGAAGGGAGTGGCAGGGCCCAGAGGGTGCAGAGAGGTAGTGTGGCTATGCCACTGATTTGCATGCTTTGGGAGGTAAAGAGGCTGGAGAGCTGGAAGCACTGGGATGTAATTGCCTTTGCCTAGGAGGCAATGTTCAAAGTCAGACTCAAAGCAGTCAGAGCTTCAGGGCCCCCAAAGGAACTGCTCGATTCAGTTGCAAGGCAGCAGCCGCTGTGGTTGGCAGCTGGATTCCAGCACCTTCTGCCAGTTCGGCCATACATTGCAAAGTCCACCTGCAGATCCCAGATCTAGCTCCTGGTCCCCATCAGGGCAAGTGATGTCTGTGCCACCATCTAGCTGCTTAGTCACTTGGCCAACCCTCACAGGTTGACCACCAAATTCAAAACCATTCAAGTATTCCAGGGTCATTGGGCACACCCAGAGCCAGAGAACGTAATAAAGCTGTAACCTTTAGAGCAGCTTGTAACTGAGTCCTTCATCAGGATAATATTGTCAATTTTGCCAGAAGACTCAAAGATGCCCCGGAGCATGTCCTCAGTGGAAGTGCAGGGAGCCCACATCGAGGTGAATTGGTCTGTCAGTACCTTTCTGCAGATTGTTGGCCATGGATGCCAGTTGGTTTTTCTCAGCCTGTGAGGCCTGTACAATGATGGATACTCCCAGCAGTCATTGTCCAGTCAGCCCAGTAGCCAGTGACACAGACTCACACAGACTGGATTTCACCTACTTCCTCATATGCAATGCTTTTAGAATGATGTGAGTTCCAATGTGAGATGGTGCGCACATCACACATCTTGCCAACAGCAGAAAAAAAGTCCTTCCGGTCTGGAGGCCCAATATGGGCAGCTAATTGCATACAGAAAACTGTGCGGCCATCACTCTCCTCAGGGCTCCGATTATCAACTGGCTCCCTGACCAGGCTCTTCTCTTTGAAATGAGGGCTTTCCACACCTATGTCCAGTGGCACTCCTATAGTGCACATGATCCTCACATGGCCCAACTTTGTGACTTACTACTATGTTGAGGATCCCAGCTGTGGTGACAAGGATGCCGATCTCACTTGGCTCCCACTGTTTCTTCTTCTGTGCCGATCCTGGTCGTAGCTATGACCGTACTTTCTGTCTCTGCTTCTGCTATGACACCGACTCTCCTACTTCCCCTCTGTTCTGTAGGGAGCTTCCAGCATGGCCTCAGTCACTCTATCAATGTCATCAGATGCCATTGTGTCAGATCAGTTCCAGGTCCTGGGGACCCAGTTCTCTCCGTGCCTTTGGGTATGTTGTGGGGCAGGAAACCCAGCTCTGTCCTACAGTCTCAGTTAAAAAAGCAGCAGGGCAGCCAGACCTGCCCAGCTTTCTGCAAAATGGCGGCACCTCCAATCTCTTCCAGAACCTTCTGACAAAAATACTATTCTTGACTTAAGTGCTAAAGAGTCTTTGGAGACAATGTCACAGATACTCAAGGAAAGGAGGAAATAGTAATTACTGGCATCAGATCTGCTATTTTGCTGCCGCCATTATTCTGCCTCCCCCACACTATTTTACAAACCAGATTGTTAGCCCATGAACTTTCTATTCAGTCATTGGTCCAGATTGTTGTTAGCTCGCTAAATTCCACTACTTACGAATAGCTCCCCGCCATTTCTCTCTCTCTCAGTCTCGCTCACTCTCTCCTTCTCTCTCTCATTCTCTCTCTCTCTCACCCTGCAGGCAGACACTCTGCCTGTCGGCTTAAAAAAATCTCTTGCGTGAATTCCCTCGTGCGGAGGGTTTCTCTGGGTGCTTTCAGTAGAAAATAGCAAAGCAAACATGCACAGCTGCAGCGGTGACACTACCATGAAATCACCAAGAGGACGCAGATGAGGAAGGTCATGTGCTAGCCACCGAGGGGAAGGGGAGATTTGGATCTGGTGCTCCTAAGCCTGCACCTCTAAGCTGAATCTGGAGCAATTCTAAAACCCTCCTCAGTATCCATGCTCTTGGGAGGAAAAGTTTGATTTTCCTATTCTTATTGAGGTAGAATAGCAATGGCTGATGTTGGATCTGGGACAAAGTGAAAGGCAGAACTAGTGCTCTCTTGAAGCAAGGCCTAGTGAAACAGGGAACCTTGAGGACTTCCTTCCCTCTCTCTTCCCAAGCAGGAGGAGGACTCCTGGGTCAGGGTATTTAACAACTTGGTAAGAGAGAGCAGAGCCCAGGTACTCAAATAAAGCCTTTACAGTTCCTTAATTGAGATCTCCTAGCTCTCTGTTGTTGCATCTGGCTAGAGAAAAGTGGGTAGAATGCAGACCACTCAGCCTTCTAACTGTGAAAGATCATATGCGCCTGGACAATGTTCTGTGTTAGAGCATATGGAATTTTGTGGAAAGATACATCTAAGCATCTGCATCTAAAGAAAAGAAGTACCATTCTATAAACCTAACTGTAGCCATAGCTGAATGAATAAACTGAGAAAGAAAAAGGGAGAGAGAAAGGAAAGGAATATAGCATGTAAAAGAAAGAAGATTCTAATCTAGATGAAAACATCTCAAAGCATAAGTAGTTACAATTGTTTTATTCCATGGAAAAGTTAATGAGAAACATGAATTCAATAAACAAAGCAAGATGATAATAAAAAGCAGAATGAGATGAAAAAAGGCAGATTGCAGACTACTAAAAGAAAAATTTTGAGGTCCAAAACAACATCATTACAGAACTAATAAATAAAATTAGGAACATGAAGTAAAAGAGTAGATGCCACTGAAAATCAAGTTATTGAAACTGTAAATGCTGGATAATCTCAGTGAACACAAATTAAATGAACAAGATATTAGAGCAATCAGAAACTAAAAGATATAAAGGACAAAGGTAATAGAAGAGTAATTAGTGTTCCTGAAGTAGACAGTCAACAAATGAAACAATATGGAAAATAAAACAAGACAACTTTTGTGAAGTCAAAGAATAAACAAAAGAACTGAGTCTTCAGATTAGGAGAGTGTGTTGTTTTCCAGGAATATGTAGAGTACAAAATGTTCAATGCAGATCTATCTGAATCAAACTGTTAATTTAAAGGATAAAGGAAAAATTCTTTTAAGCATTCAGGCAGAAAACCAAATTATCTGTCTTAGACCAAAAGTCAGACTAGCTTAATATTTCCCTTAGTAGCATTAAATTTCTGAATCCATGGAGCCATGTTTTCAACATCTCCAAGGAAAGGAAATAGGACCCACCATGTGGCTCCACGTTGACACAGCTATGATGTCATTCAGGTGCCAAAGGAGGCACATACTCCCAGACAGGTGTAAACTTGGGTAAGGGTGCTTAAAATCAAAATATGCTCAAACAATGTGTATACATAGTGAGTAGCATCCGTAATGTCTTTTCTTACCTTAGAAGGACATTTTAGGAAATACTCCTTGTAAAAAAGAAACATTTTGTTGAAATATAACAAATATTTCAGTCTCTTTTTCATCTGTTAAATTTAAATAAAATAACATGTAGATTTTACTTAATTTAAAAGTAGCTCTGCTACAGGATAATTGTATTTTTATAGAGGTCTTCCTGTCTGCTTGACTTTTTCTCTCCCTCTGGATATCCATGCTGGGTGATGATTTACCCCATTGTGACACCCCCCCCACCACCACCACACACACTTTTGCTAAGTGGTTTTTGCTCAGGATTGCAGAAATTAAATGTACCTTATAGATGTGAGTCATTGCTACAAAATTTCACTAGTTAGTGCAATATGTAATTTGTCACAGCATAAATTTCCACAGAAAGATCCTGACATTGAATTTCTGGGTGTTTGTACAAAAAAATTTTACTTAAAAATCACTCATAATAGTACCTATTTAATGATTACTGCCTACAGCAGCTGTATTCACTGAACATAGAACACTCTCGGTATTAAGAAACATCATTTCCACTTTTAGAGTTCTCTCAATTAAGATGGGTCAGACTGATTGCCAAAGTTTCCCCAGTTTTTTCCAAGTCAAATCTAGCTCTAAGGTAGGCTTCCCAAAAGGAAAAAATAAATAAGATAGGTTTTAGTCTTGATGAGTTTTGTTTTGCTTTTGCTTTTTGGGATGGAATCCAAGACCTCATACGTGCAAAACATGCATTCTACCACTGAGCTACATGCCCTGCCCGCTAAGAGTTTGTATTAGTCTTCACTTATTCATTTATTCAAGAAAGGTGTTGAGTTTTGTAAGGGCAGCAGTGCTAGATACTAAAGATATAGTTGTGATTAAAAGAGGCAGAATCCTGCTCAATGCAATACTCAGTGTTTAAATACTCAGGTTTAAATATGAGGTATCCCCCAAAAGCTCATGTGTGAGTGAGACAGTTCAAGACTTTTTAGAGGTGAAATGATTATATCATGAGAGATATAAACTAATTAGAGAATTAATCTATTGATGAATTAACTGGGCACTAACTATAAGCTGGTAGGGTGTGGCTGGAGAAAGTAGGTCACTACAGGTGTGTTTTGGGGGTTATGATTTGTTCTTGGTAAGCAGAGCTTTCTCTACTTCCCGGTTGCCATGCCTGCGCTGCTTTCCTCTACCATGCCCTCCCACCATGATGTTCTCCCTCACCTCGGACCCAGAGCAATGGAATTGACCAACCATGGACTGGACTGAAACTGTGAAGCAAAATAAACTTTTCCTCCACTATGTTTTTCTTGTCAAGTTTATTGGTCACAGTGGCACAAAAGCTGACTGAAACACTAAGCTATGGAAGTTACAAGGGATTCTCCCAGTGAGTCAAGTCCTCAAGTGGTCTTTACCCCCAGAATCTAGGCAGCCCTGTTTGCAACCCACCAGAGTCCCCAGAATGCAGCAGAGGTGATTCTGTATCAGCCCCAGCACTGTACACATATTTTAAAATCAGAGGTATTTTAACTGAATAAGTGTCTGGAGGTAAAAGAAAAGCATATTGAATTTTCTTTTTTTTTTTTCTTTTTTCTTTTTTTTTTTTGGTACTGGGAATTCAATCCAGAGGCAGTTTATCACTGAGCTGCTTCCCCAATCCTTTTTTAAATTTTGAGACAGAGTCTCATTAAGTTGCTGAGGGTCTTGTGACATTCCTGAGGCTGGCCTCAAACTTGCAGTTCTCCTTCCTCAGCCTCCCAGGTTGCTGGGATTATAGGCATGCACCATCATGCTCCAGAATGAGCTAAAGTCATGAACATAATGTTTATGTTCTGATACTTTTAATCAGTCTGTCGTTTCTTTTTTACCCAAATAAGCCTGGTTACTGAAAGCTTTGTCTCATTGCAAGATATGTACAACTCCACATACTTCACTTTTCTTTCTTTCTTTGGGACCTAGTGTGCCAGGAGCTGGGGAGGGTGGCCAGGTCTGCTATGTTAAGTATTCCATCTTATCTAAGAGGTGTTTCATAAATTATGTATAACAGTAGATGCCACTCAATAAATATTTTATCCATGATAGATATTTTTGTCTGAAATGACTTTTTCACTTGAGCAATGATTTAAACCTTCGTTCTCAGTTTTATGAGGTGACACTTTTATAATATCGTGTAGTTGAATGCAGCTTGAATGCCATAGAGCTTTAGGGCAGCATTAATCATAAATTCACCTACCCCCACTCTCAATCTTGAAAATTTTTCTAATTCATGTTTTACCTATTGTATGTCTGGAAGAGTGTGTAAGTATGTGCTTTATGTGTTTTTGTGTGTGTATACACATTAGGGGTTGGTGGGAACAAATAACGCTTTTGACCTAATGGCTCTGAAGTTATGGATTTCCAGTGCTTTTCAAAGTATATGAGACTTACATCAAGGAAGAAAAAAAAAGCGTTTTTCAGTGGTATTTTTTTTCAAGAACATTAAACTAAACTTGGATGTAATCCAAAGCAATTTGTCTAGTTCAAGTAGGAGCTGTTATAGTTAAAAATATTGCCTTTTCTTTTTTGGGAGGATGGTTTATTGTCCACTTTTTTTTTTTTTTTTTTCAGAAGGAAAATACATATGCCTCTGGACTTGGGAGAATAATCATTCTCCTTTTTACATAGACCTAGAAGCCTGAAAGAATTCATTGCCATGGGGCTACTTAGCTTGTGTTCACTACTCTCACAGTTCAGAGAGACCAGACCTTCCAATAGGGGTATTGTTTTATGAAATGGAGCTGTGTGATTAAATTCTCCACTATAATATATATCTTTGCAAAAGAAATCACATACTTCCCACTTCTGCTTGAATTTCATGGGCAGGAGGAAAAGCATGAATTCTACCAATGTCTGAAAGGCAGGAGAAGGGGTTGTTTTATGTAGAGTGCTCATTTTAGCCAAGATTTGCAGGGACCTCAGTATAGTAAATCAAGGTTACTGAAGTTTCTGACCTCAGATCCTGAGCTTCTGAGCCATGGAATGAGAGCTTGGCTGATAAGAGAAGTAATTGAAGAACAATGATATGCTTCATTTCCTTTTCTGGAATCTAAGTTATGCAGTGGTCATTTTCTCTGTATCTATTTAATGGTTGTTAAATTAAATTGCTTTCTTTCAAGTGGTGCTTTTTATATGTTTTTTTTAAACCATCTTTTTTTTTTCCTTTTTTTCACCACTTCCTTCCATCACCTTTTTGCATGGCTCTAGGTCTGCAGGTGTGCATTTAAGACTTAAATATCTGTAGAAAAAAAAGCCCTAATGTCTTTTCTCTCTTCACTACCCTTTCCCAGAACCTTTTAGGAGCTCCCTTGTCAGGAAGATTTGCGTTTTGCTTTGACACTAGATTGAGAAGTTCTGAATCTTTTACCTAAAGAATGGCAGACTTCGTGTTTGAATATTTAAATGACACCGAAGTATTTTCGTCCATGCCAGTAATGTAAGGAATAACAATTATGTTTCAGGCTGTTCTGAGATAGAGACATGAGCCTTGGTCATTGTTGTCTAATGGCAGCGGGAAGGGGAAAGGTTCACCAGGAATGTCTATGGCCAGATGCCCTGGTTGGTAGCTTGAAACCTGCTCCCTTTTGCTCCCATCATATCCACAGTCACGGAGCACAATGTCATGCTCTTAGGTGTAACTCAGTCTGAACTTAGCACAGTTCAACATTAAGACTGAAATTTTACCTTCGGTCTTCTGGAATGTGTCGTCTTCCCACCTTGGACTTCAATAAAGACCTGATTTTAGAAATCTTTTCTTTTGGGAGACTGGGCTTGATGTTAAGGTATGGCTGCTTCTCTGAGGGGTCACACTGGTACATGCTCTGAATTCCATTGATTTACCCATTCATTCAGCAAATATTAGTTGAGGAGTTACTATACATGTAAGAATTGCTAAGGAGAGATACAAATCAGCATGTGGAAGGTGAGTGCTTGCTGTTTTATATGGGGCAATGGGTAAGGTGTCTTTGAGCAGAGACCTGAAGGTAGTGATGGGGGTCAGGTTATGTATGTGTTTAGGGCAGTACTTCTCAACTGGGGCCGATTTTGTCCCCCATAGGGACATTTGGCAATGTCTGGTTTTTGGTTGTCACCACTTTGGGGAAGAGTGGTTTGTTACTAGCATTTAGTGGATAGTAGCCAGGGATGCTGCTAAACATCCACTAGCACATAAGAAGAAAGAATTGCAAGTGTCAGTTTTGCAGAGGTTGAAAGACCCTGTTCTCAGGGAAGAGTAGGAATAGCAATGACAGAAGAAACCACAGTCAAAAACGCAGAAGCAAAAGCAGTGAGTCAAGCCTTAAGATGGGGGAGGCTGGCAAATTTGAGGAGCCGAAAGAAACTATGGCTCTTAAATAGGATGAGCAAGATAGGAAAAGGCAGTGACAGGAGATGAGCGCAGGTTAGCAAAAGATGAGAGCATTTGAGCTTATAAAACATTATGAAAACTTGGGCTTTTATCTCAGTGAAACTGGACGTGATTTAAGGGATCTGAGCAAAGGAGTGACCTGCTCTGACATCTCTCTTGTTTTGGGGTTGTGCATATATTACAAAGGGTGTAAGTTATGACCTGGATTGTTGCTGTAATGCAGATGCAAGATGATGATGATTTGGGCCAGCGTGAAGTGGTGCAGGCAGTTTGATATACTAGATATGAAGCATATTTGGAAAATAGGAATCAATACTGTAGGCATATGGTTTAGGGAAAGAAAGAAAGAAAAGCCAAGCCCTGGTTTTTGGTTCAAGCAGCTCTAAGGAAGATAGGCATTTCCTGAGATGTGATAGTTTGCAGGTTTGAATTGTATTTCTTAATGTGTTAATTTTGAGCTGCCTGTTTGGAATCCGCACAGATGTACTGAATGGGAGATACTTATACATAAGTATGGAATCTAAGGGAGAAGTCTGCCCTGGCAGTTTTATTTTGAGAGTCCAGTTTGTTGATGGCAGCTAGAGTCAAGAATCACGACATCCTCTTGTTCTGGGTTCAGAAGAGAGAGGGAAGAACTTGGAGAGCCACAAGTGTAAGGAAATTTGGTGGTTGATTTTCTCTCAAAGGGCATGGAGAAATTGGTGGTAGAACCAAGGGAGGTGATGGGGATAGTGGTTGTTGGTGGGAGGGCTTTAGCAGTTTTGTATGTGGGTGAGAATGATCCAGTAGATTGGAGAAGTTGCTGATTCAGGAGACTGAGGTACATGGATAACTAATGCATGGACAAGGGTTGCTCTCAAGAACACATAAAGTTCACCATAGTAACTGGAGAGAAGAACCCATAGTTAAGGAAACTTCCAGATTTTAAGTGACATAAAGGTTCTGAAAAAGGAAGAAAGTTTACTTTGTAGTGGGTGATCTTGAAACCTTTCCTAAGGAAGATGAGCTTTGAGATTACCCTTGAAAAGTTTATATATCATGTTATAAGCCCAATTAATTTTATCTTTGAGCTTTTTATTTATATGGTTCAGGTTCACTTTGTCTACCACCTGCCAGGATTTCAACATGAAATTTAAAGTCCATTTTTCTTGCAGTTTTTAAATAAGAAACAAAGTGCTGCCAAACAATGTAAGGAATATGAAATATGATGTTCTCTTTGCCCAAAGTAACCTTTTCCTTTTCTTCTGATTTTAGGAACAAACTCTAGCCCTTAGGAAGGAGGGGATTGGAGTTGTTTTGGATTCTGAACTGCCTCATTTGATTGGCATTGATGATGACCTTCTGAGTACCGGAATCATCTTATATCACTTGAAGGTAGAAACTGCTTAAGTGGAACATTCTCATTTTGCTTCCAGTTTTCCCTTTAGACACTAGCAAGGTTTATCATAATGTTTTATGGCCATGAATATAGCTATTAAATTAGAGAATATACAACAAATTCTTGAGCCCTTTGGGGAATTTCAGCAGTTCATTGGGATTCTTTGGTACTTGAAGTTTCCATGTTTATGTAGTGGTGAAGTTAAATGATGAGTCATTCATTTTGGCTTCTGTTTTGTAGAGTCAGGGAAAGGGAAGTAAGGAACAAACAGACAGAGGAAGAAAAGTTACAAGCATCTATCATTGGGTTTGTTTTATGTGTAGTTTCCTGGTTCCTAGTGGTAATTATAAAATTGTGCCTCCCATTGTTGGACTTGTTTCCAAGGAGGTTACTCATGTCTGGAGGGCAGGGTTCCATGTCAATATCAATGACTGCCTCTGTGATCTTTAATGTACCATTTTCTCTTTGATCCATGACCTAAAATGAGAATGGTGCTGTACTTGCGTTTTGTGACCTTCCCACGTACCAGATCTTTAGATGCAAAGACAACCCTGGCCACTGGAGGAGAAGCTCCCTAGAAAGGATCAGGAATATCAGTGAAATTGTTGGTGCAGGCAAGTTATTGATACAAGCCAAGATGGTAGCCTAACGATTGCGTTGAGCTGTCATTTTCTGGATCCCCTCTTGGGTATTGTTGCAGAGGCTGAGCCACAATTGCACTGAGGCTGTGGCCTACCCCAGCATTGTTCATCAGGTTGCCTGGGCTTAAATGGAAAGTGGAGAAACCCTTCTATTTTTACTGATAAGTGTTCTTTGACTTTTCTTCCCAGGAAGGTCAGACATATGTTGGTAGAGAAGATGCTTCAACAGAGCAGGATATTGGTAATACTCTATTATTTCTTCCCAATGATTTTTTAAAATCATTTTAAATTAAGAACCTTCTTTTAAGTGACTGACATTGTAGTAATTATAAAAATAAATTTGAAATACAATATTGGTCATAATATGTATCTGTAATTTTGATCACAATTAATTTAGTGAATAAATGGAGCTGTGAAACCTTCCTGCCATTCTACATATATTCTCTACTCTTTTAAATTTATTTTCATCCTTCTATACTTATCACAGTGAGATAGTAGTTGTTGAAAATATACTAACAGATACAGATAAAAGATCTAAGTCCTTTTCAAGGAAGGATATAGACACGTATCTGCAGAAAGGTAATGACAAGATATGATACAACATAGCATACCCACATACGAAGGCATGAGTCTTTTGGAGTTTCCCAAGAGTCTTCACAAGGCACACAGATAACCAGTGGTTCAGCCTGAGCCAATGTGATCCTACTAGTGTTCACACAGGCAATTTGTGGAGTAGAAGGTGGTGGTCTGTATATATGTGTAACAGGCAAGGTGGTGATTGCTGGGAGAAAAATTATATCATTTTAGATGTTTTTAGAATTGCTGGCAATGAACCTGCTTTCTTGGAAAGCATAAGCTATTAAGCCAGGCCTAGTATATTCCTGTGTGTATTTACTATTTGCTTTGAGCCTCGAAGAGCTAAAAACCAACCCCACAGGTCTTCAGGATCAAGTGTTTTGGGGTAGACTTTTACTCAGGCCTCTTGGTTGAATTATGTGTTTAGCATTTGGGGTAGTTATAAATGATGATAAGTGATAAGAATATATTTTCTGTGATCAGAGAAATTGAGTGATGCATTCTATGGAGATAATATGTTTACGTTTCTTTTAGTTAATACCTGGGACTCCTGAATTTCAGTGTTTTGCTAAACAGAAATGTCCACTTCACAAAAGTTTCTTAAGAAAGGAAAAGTATCCAAAATCAAAAATTAGTAAATGGTTGGAAATCATTATCGTATATATCAAAGGCAAAATTAAAAAACAAACAAACCTTTCTCCTTTGTTTTTCCAACTTAGTTCTTCATGGCCTTGACTTGGAGAGTGAGCACTGTGTCTTCGAAAATGTTGGGGGGACAGTGACTCTGATACCCCTGAGTGGGTCTCAGTGCTCCGTGAATGGTGTTCAAATCATGGAGGCCACACATCTAAATCAAGGTATCTGTTTTTTGGTTTTCAGAATTCTTTGTACATATCATTAAAGAAAGTAAGTTGATTAGGCAGTGGGGGAGCATGTGCATCCTTAGGTATAAATAGGATGAAGACTGTTGGCTGCATTATGCTATTTTTTCCTCTGTTTTGCTGGAGGGCTTCTTTATGATATCTCTTGTCTTATTGAATTAAACATGAACGTATGTGTAATTGTCTTAAAAGTTATTATTGTTTTGGAAATATGACAATAAACAAAGTTTTAAAGTTACATAGTACCCCTCCAATGTAGTACTTTAACACAGTGGTTTCTTTTAATAATTTTATTTCCGTTATTTATGTCCTTTGATCAATAAGTATAATTATGGCATGTGTAGAGGATTTGGTATCATATCTTTCTTTCTTTTGAAATAATTTAAATATTATAGAAAAGGTGTAAGAATGGAACAGAGCTGTTTAATTACAGTATTGATTAAAAATGAATGGCGCCTGGGTTCGTCAGCTTTCCATCACCATAACAAATATCTGAGATAAGCAACTTATAAAGGGAAAGCTTTATTTTTGTTCACAGTTTTGGATATTCCAGTCCATGACCAATTGGCCCCATGTGTTTGAGCCTATAATGAGGGAGCATATCATGGTAGGAACCTGTGGCAGAGCAAAACCATGTGGCTTGGAAGCCTGAGAGGAAGAGAAAAGGGGCCTTGGCCCTTCCTTTTCAAGGGTGGTTCCCCAATTATCTGAAGACCTCCCACTAGGCCCCACCTTTTAAAAGTTCTACCATGTCCCATTTGCACCACCCTGGGAACTAAGCCTTCAACACATGGACCTTTGGGAAACATTCAAGACCCAAACTATAGCAGCACCCTAGCACCTTTGAATACATAAGGAAATATATATGTTTTTTAAATAGCGACATTTGCCTATATAACTACAATATAATCATCCAGTTTAGGAAATGAACACTGATACCAACACAGATCATCAGACCTCATTCATGTTTTGCCATTTGTCTTGCAGCATCACTTATTGGTCCAGCTTTCTTCCCAGCATTGTGTTTTGCATGTTGTTTCCAGAGCTCTGTAGGCCATTTCAGTCCAGAGCAGGTCCTTAGTCTTTGTTGGACTTTTATGGTTTTGGCAGTTTTGGAAAGGGAAGGTCAGATAGGTTGTAGAATGATCCCCTACATAAATGTAGGATTTATCTGATCTTATGATCATATATGTTAGGCATTTTTAATAGGAATATCAGAAAAATGATGTATGTTTTTCTCCTGTCCCAGAACATGATTTCCATTTCTGGGAATATTCACTTTGCTTCCTTGGTTAAGATGGAGCTGGCCAGCCTTCTTCACTGTGAAATTCCTTCTCTGCTTTGTTATTAATAAGTGTTTGGGAAGGTACTTTGATATTGTAAATGTTCTATCCTGTATAATACTTTCACCCATTGGTTTTACAGTCCAATTTTTTTCTAAATTATTATTGTTCCCCAAACATGACTGTCTTACTTCATCATTTCTTCTATACTTATCTGTTGGCTTTTTATTATAAAAATAAGTTTTCTCAGCTGAACAATGTGGCATATACCTGTAATCCCAGCAACTCAGGAGGGCGAGGCAGGAAAATCACAAGTTCCAGGCCAGCATCTTGAATTTTGCAAGACCCTGTCTCAAAATAAGGTGGGAATAGGGCTGGACTTAAAGGGGCCTCTGGGTTCAATCCTCAGTACCATTAAAAAAAAAAAAAAAAGAAAAAAGATAAAAAAAGAAAGGAAGAAAGAAAGAAAAGAAAAAGAAAAAGAAAAGAATAAAGCTTTCTCTTTACACTTATTTATTCACAGAGCTTGCTGTCTTATTTAGTAGACTTTAGTCTATTTTGCCATTATGTATTTCATTGTTCAAATTATCCAAGATTGGCCAGTGGGAGCTCCTTCAAGTTGGCTCCTGGGTTCTTTTGTCTTTTCCTCATTTATCTGTGAGCACTTGCTTACTTTCTGACATAGATATTCCAGGCTTATCTTGTACTTTCCTGGAATCCACCAGTTCTCCAAAGAGCCCTGGTTCCTTTTAGAGATTGTGTTGTTTAATATGACACTGCCTAGAACTTGCCATTTAATTTTGGGGTTATCCTCTACTCTCCCCACTCCCCATAAAAAAGGATTGCTAATTTATTTAGTTTGAAGAAATTGTTTGCATAGCTGATGATGTCTTCAATTTTCTTGTGGATTGTGTCTTGGGAGAGTAATAATTTATCTCCCTTGTGGCATTTTTGTTTTTATTTATTTATTTTTACTTTAAACTTTTAACTAATTGGAAAGGCTGTTTAAGAATATGCTTATTCTGGTTAGTGAATGAATTTTTTGATCTTCACAGTGCAGATATGATTTGTGCTAAGAAAGTGGTAGTTACTAATTGGCATTGAAGGTTAATTGTCAGATTTGTCTTTCCCTGGGGGATGCTCTTAAGTGTTTTATTATTGTGGTGCCATGATTTTCAGATGGGATGGGCTTGAGTTCCTCTGGCATTCTGATGTGCTGCTGAGCCACTTTCTCAGCATTACTGTTAATGAAATTGACATAAAAATGCTTTGTTTGAAGGTGTTAAAATGCTGTGCACTGAGTATAAATGCCATTAACAAGTCAGGGCAGTGAAATGCAAGATGACTTTGTGATTCAAGACAATGCTTGAAAGGAGCAAGATGGTAACTTTTTTTTTTTTTTTTTTAACTGAAACAGTGAAAGATCCTATCTAGGACAAACATCTACAACTTTCAGAAATTAAGGTTAGAATTCTCTACCTAACTTTGGAACACATTTTCAAGACGAAATGATATGCTTTATTATTTGTGGTTATGAAAATATTTGGCATAAATAAAAAGATGTGAATGGCAATGATACGTGCCTACTTCAGAATATGTTTAACCATTGGTGAAGAAGGAGGGGCTTTGACCAAGAAGGGTTTGAAATCCTTAAAACATAATAAATAGGGAGTCAGATTAATCACTGTAGGAATTTTATACTAAGAAAATCATCTTGGCTTTTACCCACGAAACAATTTTTTTTAAAGTAAATTCTGTGTAGTCTTTCTGTGCAGTCCTGCTCTCACTTTGATAATTTCCACAAAGTCAGGTCATCTGAATTAATAGGTGATAGCCCAGCCTCTTAAAGATGAATATTGGAGTAGCCTTACAGCTGCCATATTGGAGCAGAACACTGCACCAAAAAATCTCAGCAGACTTTTCATTATCATTTGTGTGCTCAAATTCATGCTTTATTCCTCTGAAACTTAAATAATATGTATATGCTATTCCATCTCTAGCTGTCCAAGCCAGGCATGGGTTAAATCCACAGTCCTAGAATTTTGAAGTCCAAACAATCCTGGTCTCCCACATTTGTTGCCCTAACCCCAGTTTCTGGTTTACTAGAGTGCTTATTGGCTTGGGGCCCTTCCTGACCCATTGTCTCTTGTTACTTAGAATGGAACTCACTGATGTCTGGCCCATTGATTGGATCCATGAAAAGCATAACAGAAAGAAACATTTTTGACACAGATCCAAGGAAAATTTCCTTTCCTAAAAGGAAAAGATATAAGGAACAAGAATGCAGATGAATGTTAAACTCAGGCATAATAAATTATAACCATGTTAACTTTACAGTTCATTGGATCCTTGGTTCACCTGGCATTACCGGTAGCATCCTACTTTTTCACTGTGAGTTTCCAGTTTTGTGCTAATATTTGGTATTAGATGTCTCTTTTCTTTAGTAAGTTGCTTTCACTTGGAAATGTGTTAGTTAGGCTGTCCTATTAAAGAGCACAAGTAGTAATTACTACTTTTTTATCTAAATCACTTAACATACGTGAATGCCAACTTATAGATTTATCTAAATTTAGCACACTGTCATTATTAGGGGCAAGTTTTTACCTGAGTCAGTTAACTGCTTTCTTTAAAATGGCATAAACTATTTCTTCTGCATTTAATTACAAGGCATTTTTAAAAAATTTATTTTATTGTCAATAAAATGAAGAACATTTGCTAGTGCTATGAGTGTGATTTGGGGTGGTGTCTGTATTATCCAAAACCTGGCTGGTCGTGGTGGTGCATGCCTGTAATCTCAGCAGCTCAGGAGGCTAAGGCAGGAGGATCTCAGATTCAAAGTCAGCCTTAGCAATTTAGCAAGGCCCTCAGCAACTTAGTAAAACCCTGTCTCAAAATAAAAAATAAAAAGGGCCAGGATGTGGCTCAGGGATAAAGTACCTCTGAGTTCATTCCCCCATACCAAAACAAACAAACAAACAAACAAAAAACAAAACCTGGCATATGAGTTTTTTCCATGTCTCTTGGGTGCATAGGATATATATGACATTTCATCTCACCATGCTGTTTGATTGATGTATTCTCAAAAACTCAGTTCACCTCACTCCCATGAATTCATACTATGATTCCATAGAATGATTCCATGCAAAGAAGAAGGTGTGAATTTGACCATGATGTATCTACAAGTCTACGTATCTTGTCCATAACCCTGGAACTCTTCTTGATATGTTGTTCCATGCACCGGCCCCACACAAATACACACCACACACACACACACACACACACACACACACACACGATCTCTCTCTCTCTCTCTCTCCATATATATATATATATATATATATATATATACACACACACACACTATATATATATGGTACAGTCAGCTGCCTTGGAATTCAAAAGTATTTCAGCATTCGTCCTACAATTGCTAGGAACTTTTCCTTCTTAATTATTTTTTCCCTTTATTATAATGTTATTTTAAAGCTGATAGTTGTTTAATGTAATTAATTTTTCCATTCATATCAGTGTACTCCTTTGGTGTTCTTGCTGGTTTGTCAGATCCATAGAACATTCATCTCTCCTTTTAGAAGTGCTAAGAAACCGCATCTGGGAAATTCACACTTAGGTACATTTGAATGTGTTATGCTTGAGTGCCAAAATATATTTGCATCTATTCAAGTACTCTGAAAGAGGGAACAGGTGATTGTCTGTGGAGTGGAGCTGAGGAGCTTTGATAAAATTTTCATCTGCTGGAGGGCTGCTGTGAGTTGTTTAGTGACAAGTTTAAAAAGAAATTTAGGGAAACTAGAAAGGGAAATAGATCTTCCAGTGGTTCAGCCAAGGTGTCCAGTTAGTAAAAGAGACCTTGTATATGTTTGAAAAGCCACCGGATATCAGTGTCTATTCCCCTGTGGATTCACCTGTGCTTGCCCCTGAACACTCATTAGATATCTTCAGCAAATTAGAGACCTTAGATTAGATTCAACAGACATTTTTGAATGTCAAAGCCCTAGCTATTAAAGATTGTACCCATAGCTAGTGGTTCTCAAAGTGTGACCCCAGATCAGCAACATCAGCATTACCTGAGAGTTTGTTAGAAATGCAAATTTCTAAGCCCCATCTTAGACATGCTGAATTAGAAAACCTAGGGATGAGGCCCACGTGACTGGGTTTTGTATGTCTGTCTGTGATTCTGGTGCTTGGTTGAGTGTGAGAACAATTGACCAGAGCTAATCACACTGAGACCAGTTTCTTAGTGCCGCAGACTTCAGCACATGAGACAACCATTTGTCTCTTTTACCCCTTTCTTCTCTTATTTCATACATTTTCTTTTCTTTTTTTCCCCATGATCTTTCTGCTTCGTTTTAAACTATATTTTCAGCCTCAATTCTCTGAGTTGGCTTTATGATGTGTTGTAGTGTGGATTTCTTAGTGTTCACCTGTTTGAAGTTTGGTGAGCTTCTGAAGTCCTTGAATTTGTATGTCATTCTCCAGATTTAGAAAGTATTCAGCCTGCTTAAATTAATACTTTTTCCCCTTCACTGTATATACTTTTTCCTCTCATTCTGGTTTTTCAGTAACATTAAAGTTAGATACCTTTACATTGTCTCATAGGTCCCTGAGGCTCTGTTTACATATTTTTATTGTTTGATATTTTTTTTTCTTTTTGCTTTTCAAAGTAGACAGCTTCAATTGATCTGTCTTCAAGTTCATGGACTTTTTCTCTGTCACTTATTTTCTGCTTTAAGTCCATTCAATGAGATGTGTTGTTATTATATTTTTCAGTTGCAATATTTGACTCCTTTTAATCATTTTTTTATTAAACTTTTTATCTTTCTGTTTGTTTCAAGAGTGTTAAAGCATTTGTCAGAACATTTTTATAACAGCTAATTGGAAGTCTTTATCAAATAATCCCAACATCTTTATCATCTCAGCATCACCTTTCATTGATTATATTTTGCCATACTAGTTGAGATTTTCCTGAATCTTCCTTTACTAAGTAATAATAATGGTTTTTATGAATATTATGTTCAAAGACTCTGGGTCTTAACCTGGTTGGATCCAGGCCAGGAACTATAGTCATCCTGTGTGGGTTATGCCACTAGCAGTGCTGATTCAATTTTCCAAGTCTTTGCAATGCAGTTCCAATAGCAGTGGGTATACCACTCACCGGCCAGGGTGGGACCTAAGCAGTGGTCTGTCTCTTAGTTCATTTCTCAAAGTCTCATTGTACTGTCAAGGATCAAATCTATGTGTGCACTGCTGGTGGTAAGTGCAGAAGTTCATGCATAACTCTAAAATCACTTTCCTTGAACATTTCCCTCTTCACCATCTCCCAAATAACTCTCCAGTTTCCTGGGTCTTAATTTGGAGCTTTATTTTACTCTTCTTTTACTTCTTGGTCTTGTGCCCATGTTCAGGGTCTAAGAGTTGAGAGGACAAAGATAGGGAAAATAAAGCAACAGGGATCTGATCCACTGTCAGGGGCCACTGCTTCCCTGATTGAGGGGGATAGTTCTCTTCCTCCTGGGCCCTCTGCTGCTGCCACTGTCGCTGCCAAGGGACTGACCCTCTGCCTGCTCCTCCAACCTGAGCTAAAGGGCTTCTCATGAAGTTCTCATTTTACACTAATAACCACTTTTGAGTTTTTTCCTAGATCAAGCCAGAAAACACTGGAGGGTTTTTTAAAAAGGTAAATCCACTATCAGTTCAGAGGTGCTTCACATTCTTTTATTCTTCAGTCTGCCTGCTACTATTTACTTTCCAGGGCCCTCAAATAATTGCTGCATGCATTCTGTTCAGTATATAGTACATTCAGTGGGAGAGACCGGGGAATGTGCTTGTTCCATCTTGTGTGAAAACCAAAACTTCTCCCAGTGGCTTTAGACTTTTGAAAAGGGAGAAATTTGCCCCAAGCTAAATTCTGAAGTGAAAGAGTGCTTTTATCATAATGGCATATGGTGGAAAATTGACAGTTATACTGCAACCAAAAAGGGTAATGAAGAAATGTCTAGAGACTGGAAAGGGCAATGTGAGGGGTAGAGCAGTGGGAGTACAAGGATGGGGACTCACAGGCAGGTGTATAGCGCCTTGAAGCCCCAGGCCAACTGAGTTTTCATTGGAAGACCAAAGGGAGTCAGTAAAGGAGTAACATAGGCCAAGAGCTGAAGATGTTGTGTAGCATTCATGTAGCCCAACGAGTGGCTTGTAGATGAGCAGTAGGGAAAGGTAAGTGATGTTGGAGCTTAGGGATGACAGGCAATGGAGGCCATCTTGTGAGAACTACTTTAGAAGGAACAATAGGCTGTTGAAAGTTTGGAGTATGTGGGAGGCTAGAAATGAACAGTTGAGGTTGTTGCTAAAGTGAATAAATAGTGTTGTTGGCAACAAAAATTACAGACTACTGGGGTCAATGGAAAGAAAGTCACGAATAGTGTGACCAGTTATTGTAATGCTTTCCATCAGGTCTGTAGAATCTTTTCATTGTTATCATCACTGTCTTGAATTGCCCTCTTAATGATTTCATACATTTTCCAGATTTTCTTTGGCTAAGGACAAGGAGATATGTCTCATGATTTTTTTTTTTAATTTTTGATGTTGACAGACCTTTAAATTATTCATTAATTTATATTTAATTCATTAATTTATATGTGGTGCTGAGAATCGAACCCAGTGTCTCACCCATGCTAGGCCAGTGCTCTACCACTGAGCTACAGCCCCAGCCCTATCTCATGAGATTTGAAGAAGGAAAAAAAAATTTCAACCCCTGTTCACCCATGCATGCCTCTAAAATTTTCTTTTTGGATAGAACTGGAGCATCTTGAAGTTTCATAACGCCTTATACTCAGCTGGTGCACAGTTCATTATGTAATTCTTGATGGATTATTTGATTGGAAACATAAGTAGCAAAGATTGAAAATCAATTTTCTTTCTCCTCCAGAGTCCCAGAATCTAAGTTTGCTGTAATTTTCTCTTTACCAAGAATAAACAGAAGTCAAAGTGATTTATCTAAGGCAGGAAATTGTAGATCCATATTTGAATTGTAAATATTGAAGGGAAGGTGACAAGGCGAGACGTATGTGGCTTTTTGGTAAGGTGTTGTGTGCATTTACACCCTTCCCAGGTGCCAACTCATGATGTGATTGCATGCTTTCCTAGTGCTGCCTGCTGCAGTATCACTGAGGCAGGGTGCCCGTCTTCCTTGCCCACACCAGCCAGTGCCACACCATGTGTCCTGTTTGAATCATTGGGTATTTACATGCAGTTTTCTTACCCATTTCAAGTACCATGTCAGATCTTAATCTTCCCCTTCTAGCTTCACTTTTTTGAAACAGGGAAAAAGACTATTGAAATTCAGGTATCTTAAATAACTAGTGAGGGTTATAAGTGTCTGAAGCCCTACAGCATATTCCTTGATCTGTTCTATGTATTGGAATATGTTATGAGAGATTAGAGTATCAGGACCCCCAAATTATGCCATCATCATAATTTATTTCAATATAAACAAATATTTTTAAAGACATTTTAAGTTGGAAGAAAGTTATTACACACAAGCAGTTTCTATTTACTGGAATCAGGCAATGGGCTAAGAACTTTACCCGTCCTCCCTTACCATGACCTGTCCTTCAGTGACATTTTAGAAAAGTCTGTGTTCCTCTAGAAAGTCTGGCTTCTCCAACTGTCACATATAAAATGAAAGCTTCTCTTTCACTGAGCATACTTTAGAATGTGTCATCTCCTGTCTGTGTGTATGCCGGGAATGTTTTCTTAAGTAATTAAAATACAGAATGAGGTGCCCTGAAGCAGAATCACAAAAACCACCCATTTTTCTTGCTGCAGTGGCCTCTAAGTCCACGTTACATCAGACAGTGTCCTTTAGGGATCACAAGTGTTTCAGGTGTATATCAGTTATAACCCAGAATGACATGTTTCACATATCATTCGAAATATTCTGTGACAAAACTTAAGAGAAAAAAGAGTATGTATTTGTGCAGTACCAGAATTAGAAAATCTCATCTAAAATTTAAGGAGGAGAGTAGTTAATGATGACATTAGTAATTACTCTACACTCCTTAGAAATCTCAAGAAATATTTACATACTTTTTTCTGCTTGCTTGAAATATTAAAATAAGAAAATCTCATGTGAAATCAGCATTAAGTGATTCTTATTCACAGAAATGTAAGTGAAGCTTTTCTTTCTTTCTTTTTTACAAATGGCTTTGTCTCCCTTTTACAATGTCATTTTCTCTTCGTTCTCTTTTAAGACCATCTGGAATTTGTCTGTCTTCAGGTATTTAACAAGTTCTGAAGTAATTTCAAAGAAGCCATCATATATTTTAAAGTGGTTTAGATACGCTTTCAAAATTACAAATTAAGTGTATCACAAAAAGTCCATCTGCTACAATTAATCACATTAATTTCAGAGCAAGGAGCAGTTCATAGTTAAAAAGAATTTAAGACCTGGAAGGAACTTTAGCAGTTATTCGGATTAATGAGTTCTGGAGAAGTTAAGGAGTGACTTGTCTTTAGTCACACCAAGATCTCCAGGCAGGGACATATGTTCTGGGTCTCATGCAGAAAGCGTTTACTACTAGTTATTCTCATTCATTTGTTCTTTCATTCATTCATCTGCTTCCTTCAGCTCACTTACTGCTTTTTAAATATATTCAGGAGTTTCCTTAAAAAATAAAAACAAAATATCCAATGGGATCCTGACTACTACCAACTCCATCCTTCTGTCTGCATGGACTTGAGTGAGTTGTGTGCACTTGGTAGATCTATTCTTCCTTACCTCTCATTCCTCAGCCCCTTCATTCTGGCTTCTTGCTACTACCAACTAAGGCCACCACACCCAGTGGTGTTTCCTGGTCTTTTTCATCTTAATCCACCTCTCAGGAGCACGTGGCATCATTTGTCACTCCTTTCCTTGGCTCCTGAGAGTTTCCTTCTATCTGATGGCCCTCCCATTTCTTTTACAAGTTCATCATTCTCTAACTGGCCATTAAACCCAGCATTCTTCAAGTGCCTAATCTTAGGTCCTCTTCTCATCTATCTTCTTCCTCTCTCCTTGAATAACATTCTCACATCTGTGACTTTGTTTCTTAGAAAGAATTCTCAAATATGTAGAGAAATAGTATGCATTTACATATATACCTAATATCTTCATATATGTGTATATATGCTTATAAAAACTGTGCACATACATGTGCAGGTATTAGGTAAATAATTAACAGGTGAGTAGGTAGGTAGTTATTCTAGACCTCTCTTTTAGAGCCTCAAATCCATATTCCATATTTTCATTTGCTAAAGGCAGCTCAAATTCATTATGTCTCAAGCCACACTCATGACTCTTCTCTCAACCAAATTGTGGTCCTTTTTCAATGTTCTTGGTCTTAGTAGATAACTCCCCATCCAACTAGCAATGTGATCCAAAACCCAGGAGCCAGCTTTCTCACCTTCCTTCTCCTCTCTGTATCTAACCCATTGTTGAATCCTGTTGGTTTTGTATCCTAAATAACTTTCAGATTTGTTTACTTGTCTCCTTTGCTGTCACCCCTCCTGTGCAGTCCTGAGGAAGCATCCCCTTTAACCTGATAGTCTCCTAGCTTGTCTGTCCACATCTACTCTCGTGCACTTTGGTCATTCTTCAGTCAGTTGCATGAATGATCTTTCTGAAACTCAATATAATCATGTGCCATTGCAGTGTCTTTCTATTGCAACTACATAGGACCCAAGATGCTTTCTATATCCTGAAAGGTTTGAGGTGCTCCACTCTCTCCCTTTTTCTCTCTCAATACTTCTCTTGTGCAGTGATATCCCTTATTCCCTCTGCCATAGCCACATGACTGTCTTGTAATCACTCCTCATCATTGTGGCTTTTTACTGACCCAGGACCTTTACATATGCCCCCTCCCCAGCTCACCCTAGGAGTACCACATCCTTCAGGGAATCCTTTCCCAGCTTCCGTTAAGATAAACCCCCTCCTCTCTTGCTGTTGGATTCCTGAGCGTATTTTCTTTCCTTCAGCTGCTGCTTTGCATTCATTTATGCACTTATCTGATTATTTATCCTTTTCTTCTATTTTCTACTTAAGCTCCACAAGGGCAAGGCACATTTCTGATTTGTTTATCTCTGTATCTGTAATATTTAGCACAACGACTAGCATACAATAAGCATTCATTAAGTATCTGCTGATTAAATGAATCCAGCATCATGTAAAAATTAAGCACATTTTAAAATTTAGTGTTTGTTGAGTAAAAATGTACAGTGGAGGAAAGAGAAGGAAACCATTCATAATGGAGTCCTTTTACACACCAGACAATTGACACACATTATTTAGATGGAAATAATGAATTGTCATGGGTAGTTTTGCTATCTTTTATAACTCCTTAAAGGGTTTTTTTTAATGTGGATTTTATGCAAATAACATGGGTGGCAAGGTTATTTTCAAGGATTTAATGCAATTTGAAATATGCCACTGAAATGCTATTTTATTTTTCCATTAACATATTTTAGCAATTTTCAGCTTGCTTGGCTGGGCATTTGATTAACAGAAAAAAAAAAAGAATTGGATTAGATGTAATTAACACCTGGAATGTGATTGCCTTATTAATCTCTAATGTATCTTAAGAGCATTAAAGATACATATATCTGAGACATCGTTGGTACCTGGCACCTCCAGTCCACACAGCCTACTCTGCTGTTTCTGTCCAGTGTCAGTTCTTGCTGTCATTTCAAGCATCCTGTGCTTTGGGTGGACTTGGCTCTCTCCCCTGTCCCCAACATAGCAGGCCATCTTCCAGTCTAAGGCTCAGCCTGCCTCCGCTGTTGTCTCACAAGGGAGCCCCTCCTTCCTCTTAATCTCTGGTGATCCAGTGAGACTCAGCGTAGGTCCTCAGTGCAGAGGTCTTTTCCCAGCTACTGTAGCCTGCACTTCAATGTTAGGCACATAACCATGCATTCAGATCCTTCATGGTTGACTTCTTTTATTATATGTGGTTAGTCTTCACAAATAAGGTTTTGTTTTGTTTTGTTTTTAAAGACTAAAATTGAACATGGAGGTGTGTTCTGAGGTGTTATGGACATACAGGCATGGATGGGACCAAATAGGATAGTAGATCTCGTCTGTGGTATCGCTTCTTTTGAACATCTCCAGTGACAGGGAGCTCACTACCCTGCATGTCCCCTGTGCTACATTGAACAGTGCTGGCTTTAGAAGGGCTTTTTGCTTGATCAAGTTGAAACCCACCCCCCTGACTCCCCCATGATTTTTTATCCTTGCACATTTGCCTTAAATTCTTTTGCCTCCTGTGCAGTTGTTTTCTGAATAAGGAGGACTCTAGTTGCCAAAAGGAACTCTTCTTGAGTGTCTAATGTGGCCACCTAAATTTTAATGGGGTTTTGGTGAAAAACAGTGTGTGTTCCCTTGAAAACAAGACCATACATGTGAAATTCTGAGGGAGATATTGGACTCTGCCTATTTCACCATGATTTCTTTTGAAAGCACTTTCCTTTGAGATCTCTGTTTTTATCATCAATAAGCATTTTTTAAAATTTGTGACCATATGCTTACTTGATGTTACACCTCTTTAAAGAACTATTTTTGTTCTGCTTTCAAACAATCAAAAGTAGAATTGTCTGTAATTAAGTTTAAAATCTCATCATAGGTTGTATTGCTTACATTTGTCACTTTTGCCTGGGTTATGAGTATTTTGACATCCACCTGTAAAAATAAAAGTATTTCCAGGTTTCAAATTAACTTATATGCCTGGCAAGGTGGCACACACTTATAATCTCAGATTTGGGAGGCTGAGGTGGGAGGATACCAAATTGGAGGCCAGCTTCAGCAATTTAGCAACACCCTGTCTCAAAAGCAAAGAAGGGCTAGGGGTATAGCTAGTGTTAGAGTGCCCCTGGATTAAATCTCTAGTACCACAAAAAAATGAACTTACTTATGTAAGTGGACTTTGGTGACTAATACTTTCCCTTATTATTTTATAGTACACTGGAAATTACATTTCTCGCAGCTGACCACATTGCTTATTGTAAATGCATCACTGTTTTTGTGTGTTCTCAGGTGCTGTGATACTCTTGGGAAGAACGAATATGTTTCGCTTTAACCATCCGAAGGAAGCTGCCAAGCTCCGGGAGAAGAGGAAGGTGAGGATGTGAAGTCTCTAGGAGAGAGCCTCTTTCTGACCTGCCGTGGGTGTGTGGGTGTCCACTGTGATTCCAACAGTTTAAGTTTAAACAGTTAAGTTAACTGTTGAGTTCTCAGTTTAAACTGAGAACTTCTTCTCGGAAGTTTTGTAACCGGGATAGATTCTAGACAGTTGGCAGATAATGGGCTGTTGAAGCAGGAGACCAAGCAAGTCGAGTCCAGACTGACAAGGAGAAGCAGCTCTCTGCACCCCTTCCTCTTCAGCCCCTCCCCCTCCCCCAAAGGAACTGGGTATCATTTTGAATTAGCGAAGAGTGACTTCCACTTATCACATCTGTCTTTAGAAGTTAACCCAGTATGGGAATCACTTTCATCCCAAATCAACCACAGTAAAGTGGATTTTTTACTGGGGTGTGAAGTAGAGCAGGGAGGAGTTTAGGGCAGTGGGGAGAGATTTTTGGCTTGCTGAGGTTGGGCCATCCAGAGAGTGCTTTAAGTGCTGAATTGGGGTTGGGGTGTGAGCTGAGGACCTGAAAAAGAGAAGAAATGGGAGGGAAAGAAATCTGTCCAGGGATGTCATGGTTGGTCCTTACACTGATGAAGACAGTAAAGGCCCCAGACAACATTTCTAAGCCAGGAAGTGTGCTCAATTTATGTGTATATTCTATCTCTAACAGTAACTGTTATCGTGCGCGTGTTACGGACAACTGAGCTGAGAAACTGGACTGAGGGGAACTTCCTCTAACTTGCTCTGAGGCCAGCACACGGGAAACTGGTCCAAGGCCTTTGCCTTAACCACTGAGTTATATAGTCTCTCACCTCAGCCTGTTCTTAGAAGGCCTGCCTGTGGTTGCCAGGACCAAAGATGAGAATGAAGGGCAGAGCTAGAGACCCCAGCCTTCTCCAGGCTGCGGGTCTGGCTCCTGAAGCCTCTTTTCTGTTCCAGCCTAGGGTCATCCTTAAGGATTCCTTGGGGTATAGATACAGAGAAACGGAGGCTTTCTATGGAAGCAAATTTGGTCTAACTCTTACTTTTTTGGACTTCCCACACCTCTCCCTCCCTGGTTGCTATCGCTCTGTGAGTATGAGTGTCAATAATAATGGGAGCTGCTGCCTGCCTGGGAAAAGGATGGCAAAGAGGTTGTGACCTCTTTTCTCCACTTGAACTTAAAAAATCTTTAAAAGGAGACCACCTGGGTTGTGCAGTTCCTGGTGAATAGCTCCTATGCTAGAATTTCAGGCCCCATGTGCATCATACTCAGGGTGTGGTTTGAGGTAAGCTAGGGCCTGAAGGTCCCAGATCTGCTATCCCCAGATAGACCAGTTGTTGTGCATGCTGACAGGAGCATGTGCATCTCATTGGCTCTCACAAGTTGGAAGCAGTGAGTCCACAGCACTGGCCTTCTCTTCCTTGCTAAGGTAACCACTCTGCCCTGTGTCTGCTCTTAGAGTGGCCTTCTGTCCTCCTTCAGCTTGTCCATGACCGACCTCTCGAAGTCCTGTGAGAACTTGTCTGCAGTCATGCTCTACAACCCTGGGTGAGTGGATGGCAGTGCCTCCTTCCCTGTGATCGTCACTGTGTGGTGTTCACCTTGCCAACTCTTTTATAGTCACAAGACAAAAGTAAAACTTCGGCAACAGCACCTCCTCAGCACATCAGCTGTAGTCATTTTCCAAGTTGCTTTCCAGCCCTTGCTATATATATACATAATTTTACTTAGTTATAATTACAACATAAATGAGATTATGTTTTCTGATTTTTTGCTTAACAACACAATAAGCATTAGCAAGGGTTGTTATGAGCTTCATTATCATTTCCATAACTGTCTAATATTTTAGAGTTGGCACTTTGATTACTCAGCACATGCTCCCTTTGGCTTATACACTTTTATCATGTTTTATAAATTATTTGTAATAACAGAGGTAACCTTAACTCTTAGGGCATCCAATAGAGTGCCCAGGAAATTATCTTCCCTACTTTCAAACACGGGGGGATCTGAGACACAAACAAGACTCTTTAAAATGGGTTTAGTGGCTGCATGACTTGAGTGGTCAGTCTGCCTGCTCAAGTCCCTGGTGACTTTATCAGGAAAATGACAGTGATGGCGAAAATACTTGAATACAGGAAACTGGATGAAAGGACTTTTGGGATCCTTTCTAGTTCTTAGATGCTCCATGATTTTACCTTTCTTCCCAGGAGACTCTCACATAAAATAATAGATCTTATAAGTATATACAACTGACAAAAACATCTTCTAGAACTGTTGTTTATTTAGTGTTTACTACATGCCAGGTACTGTGTTACACACTTTGCATCCATTCTCTTTTGCCAGTTGTTTTCCTGTGACATTTGGGGAAATTTGCATATACTTTTTCACCTTCTACTTTCAGTTAGAGCTGTGGTGTATGCATCCAGGTCTGTCTAACTCCAGTGCCACATTACCACTTACTCTGCTTGGGGGACAGTCCCATGGCCTCGCATGATTTGGCATTTCTCACATTGCTGAGCCATATGCTCAAAAGTCCTCCCTCCTTTTGATTGGGTCACTATGCTGATTTGTGGAAAGCAGATACCTACAAGAGAAAGAGAAAGAATTTTGTCAGTATCATAGGAGAGAACTTTGATCATAGTTCTATATTTCTCCTTTTATAGGCTAGTGGCCTGATGCCCAGATTCTATGCCTTGCTTTAGCTCAAAAGAGAAAAAAAGGAAAAAGCCAACTAGTCCAATGGCATGTCTGCAGTCTTTAGACACCAAGCAGTTTACTCCCTCGAATCTGCCTTTTCTTTACCGTTCATCCTTTCTATCTTGTGCCATGGGTCTTGAAGAAAGTTAGACTCATTCAATAATTCTTTTCTGAGATAAATTCTGTCAGTGAGACCCTGAGATGTGAGAACTCTCTCAGAGCAACTGAATAGTTAGTACTTCAGAAGGCACATTTTGTGAACTGGGGATATGGTTCAGTGGTGGACAGTTTGCCCAGCATGTACAGATCTTGGGTTCAAGTCCTAGCATCAGCAAAATAAAGGGGGCAGGGGGCACAGAAGTCACATTTTGTCCTAGGTCTTTAATTCCTTACAATGGTTTTAGCAACTGCCTGTTACAGTGACTAAGATTTAATCATTCATTTGCTTATGTTGTTAAATACGGTATACAGGCCTGCTTCCCCTCTCTTAAATACTGTTTTTCTAATCAAATTGTTCTGTGATTTGAAGTGTGATTGCCCAGCCCAAGGTCCAGTTAATCCTGAAATCCGCATATCACCTTTCTCATCCTTAGCAGCAGTGGTACCTTTTAACTTGAAACCATTTGGAAATGTAATGTGGCTATTTAATGCCTCTGAAAACCGAAAAGTGTTCTATCCTCAGCTTTTCACCTGAGACACAGGCTCACTAAGCTCGAGCTCCTCCTCCTTTTTATTTACACATGGGATTGAAGTCCTTTTTCCTCCCCCTCATGCAGGAGAATGTATGGTTTTTTTCAAAGTGATGCCATTTTTTGTTATTTGTTTTTAAGTTCAAACCGTTTTTCTCCATATTTATAAAAGGCAGTTCTGAGTGTACCAGTTTCATCCTCAGGTCTTTTCAATGACTTTTCATTGTCTGAATAATAAAGTTTTGACTCCTTGCTATTCAGGTTTTTCATCATCTGTGCCTCCCTCCACATGTTCTGGACCACATCAGGAATGGTTTTTATTGCTCAGACATGCCCCCAAATCCTTTGGAGCTTTTCCTTTGTGAGTTTCAGAGCCTGGGATGCATTTTTTTCTTGCTACCTTCTTGTCCTCGAAGGTACCATGCAAATGATCTTTCCTCTAGAAATTTTTCCCAACTTCTCCTCCCAGCCAAAAATAAATGCCCCTTACCATCCTACCTTGCTGCATTTCTGTTATCCTATTTCATTCTTCTTTGTGATGTCCATTCATCTGTCTGCAAACCTTTCAGAATGTCTCAGAGAACCAGGTGTGATTCTAAGACAGGCACAGCTGCCTGTGGTTCTGGCAAGACAGTTTCCATGCTAGTCAGAGGACAGAAACATGCAACAAGTACTTGAAAAATAGATCCAGAAGGTGAAAGTGAAATGAAATAGAATGTCTTGGGGGAGGTTTCCTGAGGAGTGGACATTGGATCTAACACCTGAGTAAAGTGAAGGTTATACTTATAAAAGCAGAAAGAAGGGGATGAGATGGAGGGCATTCCAGGCAGAGAGAAAGGCAAGAACAGTGACTTTGAAATGAGAAGGGGAAAGAGGGTCCAAGTAGGTGGAATTTAGTAAGCAAGAGGAGAGACACAGGTGAGATTGGAGGGCAATCGAGGGTCAGCTAATGAAGGGCCATGTAGGCCAATGGAAGGAGTCAGTTTTCTAAGAGCACTGGCAGACCACTAGAGAGATTTAATCAAGGGTATAGCCTGATGGTGTATTTACTATAATAATTAGGGTGTATATCATTTAGAGAATGTAGCATACAAGTGGAGATCGTTTGTAAAGCTGTTTCCTTAGGCCAAGTGAAAAATAATGTGGTTTGGATCAGGGTTTGGCCATCAGGTTGGAGTAAAGCGAGATCATAAAATCAAGGGTGATCCCCAGGTTTAGGTATAAACCACCAGTGCAGGTGGTGCACACTGTCCTGAGATGGAGCAGGCAGGGAGGATGGGCTGGAGCTGGCAGTTGGGTAAGAATTCTGCTTTTATATGAGTGTTTTTCCTATTAGATTGGAAGCTTTTTGAGAGCGAGATCTTTGTCCCACTCATTTCTGTATTTTAAAGTCTGTCATATAGTGTGGTTAATAAAAATTTGGCAAACTGTCCAATTTAAATAAGAAATATGAGTCCTTCAAAGTTTGTTTAATTAATTTCGCTGTACATGGGTGTTCCAGATATTGGAACAAGATACATTAGGCAGAGAAAAGCATTTTTATGGTATAGATCAATTCCCAGATGACAATGCAGTTATTAGAATAATTTCAAGTTCATGTTCATGATCCTCAAGCAAAAGACGGAAGAAAGTCCTCATGATGAAATGGAGAATCAAGCAAAGGAAATCAGAGAATCTAAGTGAGAAACGGTCTGTTTTAGACTGAACTACATTTGGCTGAGGAGATGGTTCTGGATGCATCTGATACTAACTTAAAGCATTCTGTTCACCTGGCTTCTGTTCCCAGACTCATTTTGTCTATGCTATTCCTGCAATACTTGCTGGTACAGATTCAAATAAAAATTATTTAATACTTTATCATACCTCTTTCTCCCTGGCTTCTAGCCCCCCTCAGCTTGCCACCTGCTGTAGAGAATGATTATCCATGAATTAAAATATAATTGGAGAAAATTTGCCTACTCTGATTTATGGGAAGCAGACACCTTGTTGTGAAGTTGTCAACTCTAGCAACTTTGCAAAACAAAGCAGAATTAAAGCTATAGTTGTGCTGTTTATGCCTTTTTCTGATATTATAGGTATAAATATCCTCAGGCATCGAACTGAGGCATTGAAGAACAGAACCTAGGAGAAGGGTAGGCTGTAGAGATAATCAGGGCAAGAAGTGATGGCTCCTGGATGATTCATTGGGTATGACATATAATGAAAGAAAAGATCGTTGACTTCCAGTTTTGGCTTAAATAATTGGTTGGATGGTACATGCTATTCAGCTGAAATACAAATCTGAAAAAGGAGGAGGAACAGGTTATCAGGAGGCAGGGAGAGTAATGAGAACAACCTTGAAACACTGGTCCCTTGAACTTTCTCCTGTAAGTGCCTGTGCATTTGAGTACTCTGTCAGCAATCAGACACTCTGTGGGAAAAGTCTTTGTGTGGCCTATCAGAGACATTTTTCCTTGGCTGGGAGGAAGAAGGCAGTTTGTCCTGTTGCGTACAGTAGATGGTCACAGCTCTACCACTTTTACCTCATTCATGCTGCTTGTGTTGAGGGCCTATCATTTGTCCAACCCTGTGCTGGGGCTTGAGTGAAGAAGATAGACTGAGGCTTAGTCACTTTGGAGCATAATTCAGTGTGCAGGGAAGACGCATGTGAAGTCTGTCAGAAATCAAGACCGCAATGACAATGTCTTTGCACATGCCAAACTTGAATTACTCTGGGGGTCTCTGAATTAGAGAAAGCTATTCAGTTCAGCCTGTTCCCCTGTGCTCTGCATCTCACTGTCCCTGCACCAGGTCTTCACACAGTCCTGTGATCAGCTTCCACATTTCACTTTCTTAAATCACCAGCGACTAAACCCTGGTGATAAATGCAGGGTTTGGAGTCTCTTACACCATATGTACTTTGTTACCTCTCTAGGACCAGTTTTAACAAACAGGAATTCAAGCAATTGATGGAGTACCTCTTGTTACAACAGACTTGGGTCAGAGCTGCTTTTAAGAAACTCTCCTCCCCTCAAACTAGCTTCTGGTCTTTCCTTAATTATTACATAGAAAAAAAGTTGATACTTACTGAATGTTAGCTTCCCCTATCTCTCTAAACCCCAACACACACATACATCTTTCCTCCTCTTCATCATTCTTTTTCTTGGTGTTAAGGCCTCCTGCCCACTTCTTTCTAAAGATGCTGGGACTCTTCTTGAGTTTCCACAGTTCTCTTCTTTCTCCAAGTTCCTGAGCACCAGCCTTCTTTCCTGTCATTTGTTAGCAATCATTGCCTACTCCATTCCTTGGGAATTCTTTTTTTTCCAAATTGATTCCACAAGGGGACTGTCTTTCCAACTCTCTTCCTCTTGATGATACATTGTCATTCTTTTTTTTTTTTTAAGTTGTTGATGGACCTTTATTTTTATTTATTTATATGCTATGCTGAGAATTGAACCCAGTGCCTCGCACATGCTAGGCGAGTGCTCATCCACTGAGCCCCAGCCCCAACCTTTTCACTCTTGGTAATTTTGCTGCCCACTGCTATAGAAGAATATGTTGGAGATTTTTTTTTCTTTAAATGGCCCATATTGTCCATTCATGAGGTGTAGTGGGTCGTATTCTAGGGTTCTGTCTTTGTGTTCTCAATTATTTCTGGCTTCTCTGGAAGGCTCATGGACCTGCCCCTTGAGTTCTCTTCCAACCTGAACCTGAGGGTGGAGCTCATTATACCTTCTTAGCCTTTCATTCTGACTCCTTTCTTTTCCCAACATCTGCCCTAGCCCCTTAGTCCCTACAGGGTGACTTCCAAGCCACAGCACTATCATCCTTCATTTTGTTCTCCCAACAAGGTCTTCTGTCACTTTCTACCTTTAACTTGATTCTTTGGTTTAAGTGGACAAAAGGCCTTTCACTCCTCTCTCCAGGCTTCTGTGTTTATAAAACCATCTATAAAACCCTTACATCCCCTTTCTTTGGCTAGTTGTCATTTTTCAAGTTGAGTATAGAAATTGTGACCTTAGGAAGCTTTCTGGGCATATCCAATTTGAGCTAAATGTTTCCTTTTTATTCTTCAGCAGGCATTCTGTACATACCTATGTTAGTCGGGTTTTCATCACTATGACCAAAATACTGATGACAACAACTTAGAAGTGGCTCATGATTTCAGAGGTTCAATCCATGGTCTACTGGTTGCAACACTCTGGATCCAAGATGAGGTGGAAAATAGTGGCTGAAGGAACAGTGGAAGAAGCTTCTCAGCTCATGGCAGCTGGGAAGCAGAGGAAGAGAAATGGGTCACAGGGAAGATATACCTTTCCAGGGCATACCTCATTTCCCCACCTCCTCCAACCACATCCTACCTCCCTATAGTCACCACCCAGTCAGTCCATTCAGACTAAGAGAGACTGATTAGGTTACATCTCTCACAATTCAGTCACTTCATGTCTAAATATTCCTGCATTAACACAGGAGCTTTGGGGCGGGGCACCTCATATCTAAATAGTAACTCTGCCAATAGCGTAACTCTTTCCAAATTCATTTAATGCATACTTGTGCATTTAATTGATGTAGATTTCTTGAAGCGGGTGCAGCACCTTACTACATTGCTGAGTCTTGCACAAAGAGAGACTCTCATGTAGTGGGCATTTACACATTCACTTAGCTGTAGGTTTTGGCCAGCAGATGAGCCCTCAGTACAAAGGGATGTGTCTACTCATTAGTTTCCAGGTGCCTCATGCTTCAGATTGGTCATATACTCACCCATCTTTGTGAGTACTTCCTATAAGTTTGGTGGGTATCTTGATTACAGATCAACATATCTCTTGGTTTCTTTGGTGTTCTGTAGGCCCAAGTATTTTTTTTTACAATAAAATAAAAAAAAATTATAGCTTAGTACTCAGTTCCTTCCAGAGCAAAGCTCTCCAAAAGAATTATAGCTGGTTTGCAAATTATTGTATCTAGTAAAATCCGACTTTAAAGCAGCATTTTTTGTCTTTGTTCAACAGGCAACCTCCTAATTTTCCAAGTTACCCATTTCTTAAAAAATTTATACTGTGGAACAGTAAGATTTGAAGGGTTTAAAAGTAAAGTCTTTGCTACCCAAGAATATTTTATCCTTCCAGCTGGGCACATAAAGTTGGGCATATCGTTTCTAACATAGTTTTGGAACTTACTGCTGGCCTGTCTCAAGCTGCCTGGAAACCGATTTGTACACACACATGCATGGTACTTAGTGCCAAAGAATCTTTGGATGGGGCAAAGCAGCCTGGTGGCTTCCTTTGGGAGTTAGCTCCACTTTGGAGAAGTGCCGAGCCAGGGTCTCTGCCAGCAAATAATTTCCCTGCAGGGGAAACATTCTTTCTCAGCTGGCACAGCGTCTTTAAGAAGAAACCAAACCGATTGCTCAGGCCTCCTCTGCCTTGCTCTGAGACTGCAAACAGGCAGCTAATTTGGCAGGGTGTGGAAGCTTTCACAGCTTCTTGAAAGTGCTTGAAGCAAAATTAGATACATTCCAAGTTCATTTCAATCTTGAAAATAAAAGAATTTTTACTGGCACATTAGCCTCCTCTAAGCACTAACCAGTGGTGAGCCCATTTAAATGGATAAATTTGAATAATTAAATTCTAAAGAGAAGAAACACCTAGGTCTCAAACCTTGTTAGATTAAAGAAATGTCAAAGTCAGGGTCAGACCTTTATTTGAAAAGCTGCCTAGGGAGCTTTGTCCAGGGAGTGTAACTGCCTGAGGTTAGGTTTGGTTGGCATCAGGACCAACACTGACCTTGGTAGCCATGGAAGGACCTTAATTTGAAGATGGTCTATAGTCACCAGTAATCGGAGGAAGAGGACAGATGAGTGATTATTAACTATAATTTGTTCATCATGAGCAAATTAGAAATCACAAGAAAGCAAAAAGAAATTACTGCAGAGTTAATATAGTGCTATATTTTCTAATCTATACCTTTGGCTATTCCACTGTCTCTATGGATATTTATAGATATATAGATAGATGCAGATAAGTCTATATGTTATATATATGCATATTTGCATTTTACCCTTTTTACCAAGACATGTTCATACTGGACTTGTAAGAACTTTTGACCTTTCATATTTATTTTCCTTTCTTAACCTTTTCTACATCATTTTATCATAACTGGTTGTTTGTATCAGTTCAACATCCTTAGGATGTTCCATTGTGTCGCTATTTCATATCTTACAGAACTTTGCTTCTTTTGGTAGGCATTTTGTCTTCTAATATTCTGGTATCAGAAGCTATTGAGGTGAAGAGATTTGTAGTTAAATTTGTTTCTTTTTCTATGATGGCTTCCTCAGGGGAGAGAAGAGTAGAGGTGGAATTTGTAGGTCAGAAATATATGTAGTTTTAAGGTTCTTGATGCATGTTATTATACACGGTGCTTGAACATATCACCACCATTCCCATCGATGTTGTATGTGAGGTCTCCTCAACACACAAGATGCTGCAAAGTTCTAGGCTATATTCCCAGGAAATTGAATTGAGGGTTCCTGCAACAGTGGTCTCTTGAGAAACATTCCCTGGGCATCCTGGTTATCAGAGAGGATTCATCAAACACTGATTCTTCTGCGCTGTGCTACCTGCTGTTGCAGAATGCTGCATGAGGTTGGAACCACTATTCCTGAGGCTTCCTGGTTAAGAATGGAAGCAGAGTCTGGGAATGTAAAGCTAGTAGGAATGAGATTCTGAACCAATTGTTCTAGGACTCAGATGCAAAAAGCCCAAGGCCCCAAGAGGTTCATGAGGGTTTCTTACCAGCTGACCACACTCATTTAAAAAAAAAAAAAGTTTCATTTTTCCTCCCTTCCATCTCTCACCTTATCCTTGTTTCTTCCTTGTCACCTCCCTCCTTCCTTTTCTTCCTTTTCTTCTTCCCTTCCTCTCCTTTCACTAAACTGAGAGGACAAACTCATCACATTAGGGAGAAAGTAAGAAAACATCAATAACAGGGTTGCATTCTTCATTGTTTTGAGCCTTGGCTTCCCTGTAGACGACTGCAAGGTTCCAGAAGACAGACACAGAATCTATCTGTTGTTTGTTGAGTGTCCAGCATACTACCTGAAACTTAATAGAAACCTAATAAGAACTAAGAGGGATTTCTTTTCCCCCTTCACAGCAATGTGAGAGAAGTTTCAGAAATAGAATTTGATTATAGCTGGAGATATTCTTGACAAGCTTTTCACTTTCAAATGGGTCTTAGTTCCTCCTGCATGTTCTGGGAGGAAAGATCACATTCTTTTGCAAACTCAGTACACCCTACTACCCACATTTCTCTCACTTCCTACTACTTTGTAAATTGTTTTTTCCTTTTTTTCTTTCCCTCACTGGTCTTAAGCAGGGAAGTTTTATACATGTTGTTGGCAATATTTATGTTTACTGATAATTGGTGGCTAGCCTGAGTTTTAGCTGGTATTTATTTACTATGTTAGTTTCTGCTGGTTTATTTTATTGGGCCTTACCATTTTTTCTAGTTTAGTTTGCTGCAATGCTGGTTTCTTCTCCAGTTTTTGGTCTCACTTGTCTCATTTTTTATGGACCATTTACTAACTTTACAATTGCTATAGATTGTCTTATATGGCTTGTTAAGATTCACATCTCAGGGAACTTGTGGTGAAAGCAACTGAAAGAAGTGGACTTCTTCCTCCACTAACTCAGATTAGTGTTAATTACTGACTTTGTTTTTTTTTTTTCTTCCTTTCCTTGAGTATTTACTCCACTGTGAGCCACTTTAAATGATGAGCACCATGTGTTTTCTGTTTTCAAAGTAGGCAAAAAGATGAGCTGTTCAATTCAAAGAACACTTTATTCAGTTACTGAAGATTGCTTGTTCTGAGGAGTGGACTGCATTTGTGCTTCGTTTATTTTATAATTGCCGAGTCCAAAGCCAGCAGTAATGGTCAACTGAGCAAATGAGACTTTTCCTAGTGAAATGAATGGTTGCTGTGGGCAAGGATGGGAGACAGTAGATTCCCTGTTAGTCCTATATGACAGCATTGCTTTTCTTTGAAGTAACATATTAACTTGATTACATGTCACCAACTCTCTGTTCCTTGTTAACTCATTTGATTAGAACATGTTGCTGATTCTGTCAGGGATTCCATTGTACACATCCATTCTTATTCCCAGGTCTTTGCATATGCTGTTCCCTCCTCCTGGAACACTTGTTCAGGTATCCATAAGCCTATCACATGGCAGACTCCTACATTCATTTCTAAGATCTCAGTTTAAATGTCACTTACTCAAAGAGGATTTACCAACCCCAATCCAAAATTTATCTTGACTAATCACTCACACCATTCTTTGTATTTCCTTGCTATCACTTTAAACAGTTGGTAATTATGTCTGTTGGTACAACTATGTGTCTACTTGTGGTCTGTGCATGTAATGGCAGGTGAAAGGGTCTGATTTTCTCTTCTAAGTAGGTGTTTGAGGAATAATTCTTTCCTGAACATTAGTGTCAGTTTTTCCCTGATGAGGCACGTCCATCCCCATCCTTCTATCAGAGACTGTAATTCCAACCTTGAATAACTATTTCTCAACTCAGTGACCTCAAAGGTTTGGTCACCATCAGCAACCCCTGTACCTTATGACCTACCAACGTTAATTGTCATCATTGTTGGAAATGAATAGCAATGTGCAACAGTTTGATAGAACAGAAGTGAAATGGTTATTACAATCAGAGTAGATTTTAAAAATGCAAGTGATTTTTCTCATTATAAAAGGAAATGATATTACAAAAATAGTAAAATACTCAGAAATGACTAAGTAATCACAAATGTTTATAATGCTCCCATCAAGAAATAATTATTGGTTTGCATTGGTAGTATTTGCTTATATTTTAAAGTATGTATTTAATTGTACATCATGCATCATAGAGTATTTAAAAATTTTTGAGGTCACACTAGGAATATAGTTATGTCTTCTGCTTTTTTCTAATAACATACTATCTTGAGCTTTGTCCCAGGCCACTGGCAATGATTCTTCATTCTATCTTTATGTTATAATTTATTTAAATTTCGCTTTTTTTATTAAGGACACCTCAAACTATTTCAACTTTTTTACCCATATAAGTTGTTGATAATATTGCTATTAATCCTCTTATATATAATCCACTTTAAATATTTTGTCAGCTAAATCCACACCCAGAATTCTTTATTTGATGGCAGTTGTTGCTTAAATCAAGGCATAGAGGGAGGATTGAAGAGAGAAATGTCAGTTAGAAAAATAAGGGAAGGAAGGCATGAGCCATTGAGTTGGAGACCTTAGGGCAGGGGCTGAAGGCATGGCCGTGGTAATACGCAGGCAGGGCAGAGAATACTCCCATTCTGCCATCAGCCTTGTGGGAGAGACAGAGGCCCTTTCAAGCAGTGTCTGGTTAAGCGTGTTGGTATGTTATCTTTCTTGGTGTTGTGTCAAAAGCGTACAAATGTGTAAAGCAGACTTGTAAAGCTTCTGTGATGTATTGTCACTGCAGAGGAACTGTGGCGTATCTAAAGTCTTTTGCATTTTTAGACTTCTTTCCCCTATCTTTTTCTGCTGCCTATGAAGGTGCACTGCTTTTCCTATCTTAAACTAACCTCTTTTGGGCTACCCAGTGTAGATTTCACCAAACCTTTTTCAGAGTGGTCGGCTATGTCCATTTCCAATGAGATTCTGTCCATAAATCATGGTGTATCTATATTATAGAATTTTATGATATTTAACTATGTAGTACAGTAATAGGTAATGATCTGGGATTTATCCCAGGCATGTATTATGAGGAAATGATGACTAAGTAAACTTTATTGTAGGCTCTCAGCTGTGTGTGGATAAATATGGCTGTAAAGGCTCAAGACTGATAGCAAGATGGAGCAATCTTGGCATAGGACTGTTTTAATTACCTCTGTTTTCTAAATTTGCTGCAGTGAATTGTTTTCATCATGAAGGGATGAGGAGTGTTAAAATTTGTTATTTCTCAAGGAAAAGGGAGGCTTGCCTTGGCTGGTACCATCTTCTCCTCACCCAAGTCTTCTTTGACTCTTGATTTTTGTTTCTGGCTCTGAAGTTCATACTACTGACTTCAAAACTCTACCTGTGGTGGTCATTGATTGAATACCTACTATGTGCCTTATAGAAGGCCCTCAGTATACATGGTCACCCAAGGTGTGGAAGGGTCTCTGTCCTCAAGGAGCCCTGGGGGAGGGGGAGACAGCTCCCATGTTCTGTGACCTATAAGGTCCTAATAATCTTTGCCCTACTTTCATTTTAAGCTCAAGTGTCCTCCCACAGCCCCTCTCCACTGTTTCCCACTGTTTTCACTGGGTTTGTGCTACTGGGACCCAGTGGGCTTCATGTGTCTTCTCCTGGTCTTTGCCAGGACCCCCTTCATGGTGGTTTCAGATGCATTCTAATGACCCTTCTTTGTGCATCTGTCTCCTGACTGTTCTCTTTTCTTCATACCCTCTTTCCCTGCTTTAAATATTCATTATTTATTACTTAACTGTCCCTCAACCAAATAAAAGTTTTATGAGTGCAAAGACTTAGTTTCTTTTGTGGAAATCCATAGTTCCTAGAACAGTGCCACACTTAATGGGTAAGTGAACCAGCAGTTCCTGGGTGTCCTGTCCAGAGCGATGACAGAGGACTGCACAGAGCAGTGGAAGGAAAGCTTGCCCCTGAGATTCAGCTCCACCCGTGACATTCTGCTTAGAGTCCAAATTCCCAGTTTCATTACTCAGTACTTCCTTTGTTTCAGTACTTCCTCAGTACTTCCTAATCTAAGAAATATACAAATGAGGCTTTATACTGTTTCCTTCATGTATCTCCCATTTGTGTTTATTTTTATTCTATAGTTTTGTCCCATACCCAGTGCTCAGTGCCCATTATAATTCTGTCCATTTTTCAAGGCCTACATTGCCGACACCTCCTCTGAGAAACTTCCTCTCATCCTGCAGCTGTAACCCATCCCCCATTGAAAGTGTGCCTTTCGGGAAAATCACCTATGATTCATGTGTGTCGTGTTTTCTTTCACTTAAAGATACTCTCATAAGAGTATCCAAAGGCAGTTTGTCCATTCTGTGTTCTCCCCAGAGTCCTGCTTTGTACCTAGCAAGAGTTTGATGGACACACAGAATACATGACTGGATGAAATGGCAGGAATATTGCCTGTGGCACATTATTCTGGTCCATCCAGCAGGAATCATATGTTTTAGAATGATGAATCATTTTTAACATATGGGAGGCTCGTTCTAGGATAGAAAGTAGAATGGTTTAGTTGAGGAAGTGAGAAAGAATTCCAGGGTAGATGTTAGAATGGATGTGGAGGTGGGTTTTATTATTCCTAATTCTTCTAACCAGGAAGTTATCTTGGACTTCTCTTTAATACTACTTGGGGCTCAGCCTCCTGAACTGGAAGGTAGGAGGGAGTGGGTAGAACATAGGGATGTGTACTGAGTTGAGTGTGTGATCTTGAGCCCCCATCCAGTTCAAATCACCTGTGATATTAGGGCTTGATGAGAAATGTCTCTGGATGTCTGTGGTCCTGTTTTTATTAGATCAATTTATACCACTGTTATAAGAAATAGACTGAAAATAGACTCACTGAAAATGCTTATGGTATCAAATTTTACTATTTTTCTAAAGCAATCATTATTTCTTTGGGCGCTTTGCATTTGAAATACAAAAATTAAGACTTGCTTTTTGGCGAGTGTTATTGAGTACTTTCTGGACTAGGAAATTGAAAGGTCATTAGAAAACTATTCCCAGAGTACTTTTGATATTTAGGTTTTAAACTATCAACTTTCACCTAAGAAGGACTTAATTTCATAATCTTATATATTAAATTGCATTTTGAAACTCTTCCTCTTCCCCTACATTTTGATACACATTCCCTGATTTGTAGTTGTCAGCAGTTTCCTGTTGAATGTCCTGATATGTGTCAGGGAGAATAACCTGGCAGTGGTTTGAAAGGGTGATGGGAAGTGAGTGGTATAGAAATTGCAGTCATCTCTGCAAAGCAGCTATTCTTATCTTCCTAGTGAACATTTACATGAGAGTTGGTACTCAGAGGAAAGACTGCAAGGCTTTTCCATGAAGAGTCAGCAACTGAATGAATGGCCAGGTGTGTTCTTTGATCAGTTTCCCTAAGCTTATTCTGAAGAGTTTCTGCCTTATTGTTTAGCCTTGAGATCACATATAGAATGTGAGATCACATATATATATGAGATCACATATAGAATGTAAGGTTCTCAAGATCAGGGAGAGGATTGGATAGCATCAGCATAAGCACCAACACCCAAGTCCAAACTTTCTCTTTAATCTTTAAGATGTCCCAGTCTCCTTGAGATTTGCTCAGTTGTAAGATGATTTGAAACTGGCCAAAGTTTCTGATGGGCGAAAGGGTGTTGAGAAGGTCAGTGATTTTGTAGAATCCACTGTGGTCAGAACCTAGACCCTGTGAAGGATCAGGGAAGGCTAACCCATCTTCCCCTGAATTGTAGACTTTTCCTAGTTCTTTACCAGAACCTGGACTAAGGAGTCCCACCAACATTCCAGGCAGGAGGTCCAGAGTTCTCTCAGAGATAACATGTGTGATCTGAAACAGCTACATAATGGAAGCATGGGACCTCTGCTTCGCCATTACTAGGATTTGCAAGATGGCAGCAGCAGAGTATCAATGTGGGGCCCGTATGAGCTCAGGTATGAATTGCACATGTTGTACACCCATGAAGTCTATCCTGCATTGACTACGACTGTTTCATTAGTAAAGTCACTAATGAAAAATCCAAGCCTATCTATTGACCAAGAATTTTTCCTTATCTGAGAAATACCTGCTGAGAAAATAGAGTAAAACATTCATACAGGGGACTTAACCAGTATGACTACTTCAGCTCTCCTTTGTTACCAGCTGAGATCTTCCTCCCAGACCTGATGTGCTGGGGCTCAGCTCCATTACTTCCCCTATCCATCCTCAACTATAGCTGTCAGTTCAATTGCTGGCTGGACTTGGGGAGCCATCTTTCTACTTTTAGAAAGTGAAATGGTATCGGAGGCACCAAACTCATTACCATTTGGACACCACAGAGTTGCAGATATTTATGTTTTTAGTTCATTTACATTTCTCTTTCCTTCATTCCTTCCTAATCACAGTCTCACTTTCAATATACTGGTATGAGCTAAGAAATTCCTACCCCCTTGTTTTTTCCATTGCGGATGATAACAGGAATGTAAATTGCAAGATGTGCAGTTATACCTAAAAATGCTAGATGTCTTTTAATGAAAAGAAGAAATTAGTTCTGATAAAAATAGTTTGTATGCTTTGCTTTTTTGTTGGACCTAACACAGTATGTACACTTCCGTCATTTTAAAATGCTAAAAACAGCCACAAAAATTGCATCTTTTTGTTGTTTTCCTTTTAATTATACCATTTGGGAAATTAGCATTTGGGGCCATGATAATTCCAGAAAAGATAGTGAATTATACTTATTTTTTAAAGAAGTCACATTCAAATACAATTATAGTTGATGTATTTTTTTTGATACTGACACTTTTACATTTTACAATCTACTGTAGTTTGCTGTTTGAAGTAATTATAATGGGTTATTATAAAGTATAATTAGTAAATATGTAATACTTAAGAGAAGTTATATCAGCCACAGCTCATATCATCTCATTTAAAATACAGTCCCTAACTTTATAATTATGACTTTCTTCTCTTACTATTTGTGATCTTGTTTTACATTAAGACTTAGCATCTTTTAATTGTTAGTCTCTTTTTTAGGAAATGTTAATCATTGTTTACCAAAGGCACACTGTTTTCAGTAGAAAACAACCAACCTCTTCCCTATTCAGAAACAGGTCTCAGAAATGAAGTCACACCTCTTCATTAAGAATTAAAATGGTAATTTCTATCTGATTTCTGAACTGCGGATTTTGCATTTCAATAGATTCTACCCTTCAGGAGGGAGGGGCTGTAGCTGTGGCCTCAAGCATCTGGGATTGACTGTTACTTTGAATTCAAGCTCTCTCCTTCTCCATCTCAGTCACCAAGTTCTGAAATGAAAGTGTCCCCTGAGGAAAGCCAGTGACTCTTGGGTCCTCCTCCCAGCTGCTCCCAGCTGCTTCCTGTGCCCTGTGGAACATTTCTTGCCTATTTGTGTGGCATCTGCCTGTCCCACTCTTTGCCTCTCCTTACATCTGTCATCTCCCCACCCTCCAGATACTTCCTCTAAAGTCTTTCACCATCTTTCTAAGTCCTGCTGTTATTTTGGGTGATTGTGTCTGGATTACCATCCTGCAACCAATTTTCTTAGATAATACTCAATTGGGAGATGTCTTTGATTTCCTACTCTTTCTTTTAAGACTTGTCCTCATTTAGTTCTTGTTTGATATTGAATCAAGTCTTTCTGCCAATACTTGAGCCATCCTCTTCCCAAACCCTTAGATGGTCCTTCTGTTGTATACTTCCCAGGCTTTCACTTCTGGAGCCATTGAACTTTCTCCCCCATATCTCAAAGCTTGAATGATACCCAGCCAGCCCTGTTTTCATTCATTTCTTGGTATCAGTTCTCTTGCCTACAGGCCCTATCACCTATTATAAATAGTGTCCTCGACCCTTACACCTCTAACTCCACCATTGTGTCTCTTTACTCTGAGGGCCTTGTTTCTGACCTCACAGACTTCCTAAGAGAATAACACCCCCAAATCCCATGTCTGCTTTACATTTACCTTATCCTCCTCTCTTCCTGTCCCAGTAGCAGAATGCCCTTTTGCTTTCTCATAGTAACTTTCCTACCTCTACTATGAATCCTATGGGAATAATATTTAATATTTATTAACTGCTTAGTGTTCATATATACTTCTCTTGGATCCTCTCTTCTAGTCCATCTGTAGATGAGGAAACAGGCTTGGAAAGGTTGAGAGATATTCCCATGGTCACATGGGAGCCAGGATTTGATCTGAACCAAACTAATTCCAAAGCCCTTGCCCATAGTCATTATTCGTCTTATCTTCTCCCACCTTCTTGGAAACCTCTGAACATCAGATATTTTTAGCTTCCTCCCAGTTTTTTCCATTCTTTCTCTCTCCTTCCCCCCTTCATTCCCCTGCCAGCTCAGCTTATTTATTCCAGGATCAAACAGACACAAGTTTCTTTCATCTGTTAAAATGAACATCCATCTTCCTAAAATTACTACATCGCTGTTATAACTACAATCATTGAGAAAAATCTCTACTGCATATATACTCACAGCTTCCATATTCCTCCACTTTACTCCTCAGTCCACTTCAGTCTACCCTAACCTGACAAAGGTTGCTTCAGGGTTACCAGTGACCTCCATGTCGCTAAGTTCAAGGGGTGCTACGTGGTTTCTATCTTACTTGATGTTCCTGAGTTGTTTGATACCACTGATTCCTTTTGTTTTTGGAAGTATCCTCTCACTCTGCCCCCTCACTATAGTATGTGTGTGATCTTTCTGGCTTTGCACTAAGCTTCTTTATCTCATTTTTCTGTGTGTTCTGGGTAATCGTACCCCCTCTTGCGGCTTCTATTGCTAGCTGCACTGTGCCAAATTCAAAGTCTGTATCCTCATCCTTAATAAGGGCCTGAGGAGCAAGCAACTCTTTGTTGGTCTTCCATTGCCTGCTGGACATCACAATTTGGATGATCCTCAGGAATTGTTAAATTGAACGTATGTGACACTGAGCTTATCCCCAGAAGGGAGAATAGGGTCAGAGAATGTGGGAATTAAGTCTTAAGTACCCAGAGCAGTGCCAGCTATGAAGGGAATTGGTTGGTAGCTTCAGTGGGCATTAAGCACTGTCTGGGTTCTTCTACCCCAAGTACTAGCATAACTCCTGCTCATGCTACACTGCTTCCCCCGACCCCAGCACACACTGCCTCCTTCCCCACTGCTCCTCCCTGCCTCAGTTCACTGTAACATCGAGAATGGACTGTAGTGTGATGGTGACACAGAGCACCTAATGTGCACAGATGCCTACAGATATTTTCCATATGTCTTCTCACTTGAGGCTGGCCACAGCCCTCTGAGGCAGGGTCTATTTTTTAAGTTCTAAGCAAATGAAGCATCCAAGATTAAGTAACTCATGTGTGGTTTCACAACCACTGGAATTTGTATTCAGACCTGCTAACCTCTTAGCTCAGCCTCTTGGCAGTTATGTTCTTCCTTCTCACACTTTCTGAATCCAGGCCAGTAACCTGAGGCTCATCTTTGATTCTTTCTTTTTTGTCACCACCCCTACCATAATTCAATCAGTTACCCAATTTTGTCAGCTTGATCTCCTGAATGTCAAAAGCTGTGTTCATTTCTTTATTCCACTTGACCTGGATCCTGCCTTCATAGAAGTCTACTAATTTATTAAGTTACTGTAAGTTTCCTCATTTGTCTTACGAATCCCCATATTGCTACCCTTCCATCTGTTCTCTACAAAACACCAAGCGTACATGTTCTTCAACAACCCCGTTGCAAGATACTTTTCTGCTACCATCTTAGGATCAAGCTCAAAATCTTTAATATAACTTTCAGTGTCCTTTCCTGACTGGCTTCATTGTTTTGTTCAGCTTTATTTCTTTCCACTTCTTCCACAGCAAACCAAGATCTGGTTTTATTGAGAATTTCTTGAGTTCCCATATCATGAAAGAGAAAGAATGATAAAGGAGCAGAGAGCGTTCCTTAACTCTAGGTCCCACCAGATTCTGGGATCAGTCTTGTCTCTGCATGTGACACACAGATTGTCACAGACTAGGCCAGAGGTGGGATCCTCTTTCTTTCCACAATGCCTAATACTTCGAACTAGGTGCTCAGTTAAAATGTCACATTAACTATTATAACTCAGATTTTATGAGCTCTTTGAGGCCATGCTGCTCCTTAGCAAGAGTTGTGTTTTGCAGCATTGATTTAGTAGCAAACTTGGACTCTGCTCCTCATGTCCTCTAAGCCTCAGTTTCCTGCTTTATAAAATAAGGGTGATAAATGTGTTAACCTTCCAAAGGTGGGAGAACAGAATGGGGGTGGTGCAAGCTGAGTGTTGATCCCAGTACCTGCATTTTGGAAATAATATTCAGAAGGCAGATTTTCATCCACACTCCCATCTCTCAAGGTAACATTTGCTTAGTGCCACCTACATATGCCATTGTCAAAGCAATGTCTACTGATGGGCTATTGTTCACAGAAAATAAAAATTGAGAATAAAGGTAATTGCAGTAAGGAAATTCTCTGTTTTTTTAAAGTATTTTGTCCAGTAATACTTTTTTGCTAGGTAAACATGTCTAGAAAGACTAAAGTGAAAATGTTGACCGAGGTTCTGTTTATTGTTAAATAAAAGAGAATGATCATATTTTAATTTTAATGGAGCTCTGTACCTGTATAATATAATGAAATTTAGCCTGGGCTACATGGCTGACAAATGCTTTTTATTTATATTTATGTGACTGGCTTCTTTTGTATGGCAATATCTATAGTAAGCTACAGATTATCTTCATGTGATAGTAGGATAAATATGACTCTACCAAGTTTCCAAGAAGGGTTTAGTGTTTTATTCATTCATTTGTTTGGTTTTGGTACTAGAGATTAAACCCAGGAGCACTTCACAAACAATAATCTATATCCCTAACCCTTCTTATTTTTTATTTTCGGACAGGGTCTCACTAATTATGTCTCACTAAATTTCTGAGGCTAGCTTCAAGCTTGAGATCCTCCTGCTTCCACCTCCTGAGTTGCTGGGATTACAGGCATGTGCCACTGTGCCCAGCTAGTATGTATATTTTATATCATGAGATTCAGCACTGCTCATAAAATGAGTTAATAGAGGGTGTTTTGGAAGCATGGTATGATGGGTTCAAATCCTGGTTCCTCACGTATTACCACTATGACTTTGAACATGTTCTTTAAAATATCTGAGCTTTGGATTCTTCTGTGAAATGGAGATATTCTCCTCCCCTAAAGTTTCCTGGGAAGACAAAGGGATGTGATGTGTAAAGCAGCACAGCACCTGCTACATCATAAATATCTCCATTCTACTTAGAAAAGCAATCAGATATCTTACTCTCAGAAAAAGCCCAAGTTAAATTGCAAAGAGATCTGTTTGAAATATTTGATCATTATAAAAGTAACTCTGTTGCAAATCTGGATTTGCACATTATCCAAGGATCACAATTTATAGTGAATTTCTCCATAGTTCAGCTTTTCACCTGTATCTCTCTGCTACCTACTATAACAAGAATTATGTGTAAGTTTAAGAATTAATAATCCATGCTATTTAATAGGGATAATGAAACCTCACAATAACTAATATTTGAGAAATCAACCTGTGCTACAAATATTTTATTAAGTTTTAAAATTCCTAACAACCTGCCTTGCTTTATTTTTCTGACAGGGTGAATTTTTTAACAATCTTCCAACCTCTAGTAACTCCTATATCATGTAACTACTAATTATAAGAGGATCTTGATGAACCTATATGTAACTATCTATGGAAGAGTAAAAATATGACTGCTGTTCACAATTATTATTGCTACTCAGTTATTATCAGTACTATGATTAACATGAGAAGTGTGCAAAACAACTGTGAACTATTTGGAGTGTTTGCTGCTTTATAAAATTATCCGGAAGTAGAATATTTATAAGAAGGCATTTCAATTTGTGCATGGCTGTTATCTTTAAAAGTGACTTACTGCTTTTCTCCTGATGTTTCCTCCTGCTGAATTTTCTTAATTGATGTCTGTGCTCTCTCTCTCTACCTCCCTGGCAGTCTTTTCCCCATAAAAGGACCCATCTGTCTAAGGTAGAGATTCTCCATTTTTACATACTCTCCAGTGACTTAGTTGCATAGAGTAGACTTGCTTATCATTTATAAGTTGCATTTAATTCTGTCTTTTCAAAATGCAGAGGTGCTTCATTTGTTTTTCTTTAAGTCAAATCTTTTTCTTTAAGTCAGCATTCAAGCACCCAAAAGTACATCTAATTTCTAATCGTAGTCTTAGAGCAAAGAATATGTTTTAAACTTGCTAATCCATGGTAATTAAAAATAATACTGGGAAAACTGAATGCTTTCTGTATTATGTAACTGTATATATAGAGAGAAAAGTGCTTTCAGAAAAGTGACTCTATTTTTATTTGATGTTATTAGACTTGAATTTGAGCGGCAACAGCGTGAAGAACTTGAAAAATTGGAAAGTAAAAGGTAAGGCATGCTGGATTTGAGTTCTGCTCTGTGTTCACATCCTACACTGACTTCCCATGTGTCTGTTTCAGCACCTCTCTCTTAATCTTTGTCCTTTACCTGTCTAATGGGTGCGATTTTTTTTTTTTTTTTTTTTGGTACTAAGGATTGAACCCAGGGGCACTCTATCACTGAGCCACATCTCCAGCCCTATTTTTGTATTTTATTTAGAGACGGGGTCTCACTGAGTTGCTTAGGGCCTCACTAAGTTGCTGAGGCTGGTTTTGAACTCGTGATCCTCCTGCCTCAGCCTCCCAAGCTGCTGGGATTACAGGCATGCACCACCGTGCCCGGCTGCTAGTGATTTCTTTTTAACTGGTTGAGGTTACTTTGTGTTTAATTTTTTATACAGTTCATCTTCAAATACTTGTGAGAGAGGAGAACAGAGTCAGAAAGCAGATTTTATACACCAGTTTAGTACACCAAATATATATTTGTTTCAGCTTAACTCAAAAATATGTCTTCTCTCAACAATCTTCCTTGAGTTTTTAAAAAGCTGGAAGAATGAAAGAGTTAATGAATGCAAGAGCAAAACTTTGTTACTTCTCCATTTTACACATACTTTTCCTATATTGTTTGTTTATTTGTATTTTCCCATTTATAATTTGCCTATTTTGCTCTCTTTTCTTTTGTGGGATATGACTGGGGATGTGTGTTTCTGGCTATTTGATTGATTTGATTTTAAGATCTTTATATGCTCTGAAATATTCTTTGTTGATAAAACTGTATTTTCTCCTTTTTTTCTTGTCCTATTTAATAATAGGATAGTGGATAAATATTGTAGAAGCTAAGGCCATAGGGAATCTGCAAACTAGACATTTATTTTCTAGAATCTGGAGTGTAAATGTTACAAATGAATCAGTTTAGTTTCCAGCAACATACAGGGAAGATGTTTGGTGAGACAAGAAACACAGGCCATAGTCTTACTCTGTGTTTTTGCTTTGTAATCCACACCAACCCCTAAAACCTGATTTAGCACCCAGTGAGAATTTTGTACTCCAAGAGAAAACACAACGTATAACCCCTAAAATTGTGCATTTCAGTGTTCAAATGGAAATTCTAGTTATTTTCGGTGTTATACATCAATAAGCAAATATTTGGGGCCATTTGATGATTGCTGTTTATCCTAAACTAGTGATTTAATGCTAAGTAGCAGGTAGTTATTTGACCTGAAACAATGAATTATTATCTCAACTTTGATATTTGAATCCAAAGAGTTAAAGACAGCATAAGCATTTTAATGTCATCTTGTTAATGAATGTTTGTTAAGTTATAGTCATTGGACTGAATAAAATTATTCACATTTAAATTTAAATTGGACATGGTGCTTTCTCTTTGAGCTCAGGGGGCTTTTTTAATTACATCATGCATAACATATTATGATTCTAAGCTCCACAAATAAATTATATCAGAGGCTACTTCAGGAGACTAGGCAGATATTTTGGGCAGAAGATATGCTGTCGAAAATTTGAAAGAAGGGCACTTTCTTCTCTTTTATTTTAATGAAGGATTTGGCTTTGTGTTGCATATACATTTTCAGAACATTCCAGTTAGGGAAAAGATAGAACAACCTTTGGACATAGCGATCAAACAATGATCAGTCAATGTTTGATTTGTAGGAAACTCATAGAAGAAATGGAGGAAAAGCAGAAGTCAGACAAGGCGGAGCTGGAGCGGATGCAGCAGGAGGTGGAGATCCAGCGCAAGGAGACGGAAATCGTGCAGCGCCAAATCCGCAAGCAGGAGGAGAGCCTGAAACGCCGCAGCTTCCACATTGAAAACAAGCTCAAGGATTTACTAGCAGAGAAGGAAAAGTTTGAGGAGGAGAGGCTGAGGGAGCAGCAGGAAATTGAGCTGCAGAAGAAGAGACAAGAAGAAGAAAGCTTTCTGCGCGTCAAAGAGGAGCTCCGTTGGCTCCAAGAACTCAACAACAGTGAGCAGGCTGAGAAGATTCAGATATTCCAAGAGCTGGACCGGCTCCAGCGGGAAAAAGATGAACAGCGTGCAAAGCTGGAACTGGAGAAAAGGAGACTGGAAGAGCAGGAGAAGGAGCAGGTGCTGCTGGTTACCCACCTGGAGGAGCAGCTGCGAGAGAAACAAGAAATGGTTCCATTGCTGAGGTACAGCGAGGTCCAGCGGGCAGAGGAGGAGAAGAGGGACCTGGAAGAAATCAGGGAAGCCCTGCTGCGGGCCAGGGAGGCCCAGGTAGGAGGGGATGAGGAAGATGGTGAGCTGGCAAAAGCTCATCTACGTTTCTTGGAGTTCAAGAAAAGGCAACTTGTCAAGCTAGCTAACTTGGAGAAAGACCTGGTTCATCAGAAAGACCTCCTGAGAAAAGAAGTCCTAGAAGAACAGGAAACCCTCCAGCGTTTAAAATGTGAAAACGAGGAGGAATCTAAGTGGTTAGCAAAAAACGATGCTAGTGTCACAGGTGTCTCACATGTGGCTCGAGATTTAGAGAAAATAAAGCCAGCAGAGTACAGGCTGCAGCATAAAGAACGCCAGCTACAGTACCTCCTGCAAACTCATTTGCCAGCTCTGTTGGAAGAAAAGCAGAGAGCACTTGAAATCCTTGACAGAGGTCCTCTGGGCTTAGACAACACTCTTTATCAAGTAGAAAAAGAAATGGAAGAAAAAGAAGAGCAGCTCCTGCAATACCAAGTCAGCGCAAGCCAGCTGCAGCAGCTCCAGGCCACCTTCGAATTCACTGCCAATGTGGCACGACAGGAAGAAAAAGTGAGGAAGAAGGAAAAGGAGATTCTAGAGTCACGAGAGAAACAGCAGAGAGAGGCCCTGGAGCGGGCAGTGGCCAGGCTGGAGAGAAGGCATTCTGCTCTACAGAGGCGCTCCACCCTGGGTCTGGAGACAGAAGAGCAGAAACAGAAGCTTGCTAGTCTCAACAGTAGCACCAGCGCCCTGGGAGCTCAGCAGGAGGCCCTGGAGAAGGACCAGGAGAGGTGAGAGTAGAGTAGGGAGAGCTTGGCTTACAATACGTACCAAATGATTGCTCATTTTCTATTCCTCATGGACTTTCTGATTTTTTAAGTGATTTTTTTTAAGCATCATATTCTCTGATACATGGGCAAATGCTTATTTTTATCAAACCTGAGACAAGTATCCTTAAATATTCTTTCGTTTCTCTGTAGGATCCTTTATTTGCAATAGTCGACCTAAAGTTGAATAAATCATGATTAAAGTCCTTGCCCATTGCTCCACTGACCTATGGAATTTATGCTTTAATAGTTTGATAAGTGCAAAAGACTGAGAAAACTCTGCCTTGATTCCCCTTTTACTTTTTCCCTCCCTGCCTCTCACTGTTTTTCCTTCCTCCTTCCCCTTCTGTCTTCTCTCCCTTTCATTCCCTTCCTTTGCCCCTTTCCCTTCTTTTGCCCTCTTTCTTTCTCTCCCCTCCTTCCTCCCTCCATTTCTCCTTCCTTCATGCTTTCCTCCCCACTCCACTTATTCCCTGTTTTCCTTCTCTCCCTCTTTCTTTGCTTTCCTCCCTTCCCCTCATGTCTTTCCCTGTTCCCACCCCTGCCCTTCCTCAGTAATGGCATCACATCTTCTCCCACAGCGTGCACATGTTAGAATAAAGCATCATCCCTAAAATTCCTGCATTGCATCTAAAGTACTGATTCCCACAACCTGAGGAATACTAAGATCCAGTACTTCTTCCAGCCCTCATGATTCAAATATTTGAGAGGAGTCCTCAGGATTCTATATTAAAAAACAACCAAACCAACAAACAAAACTCTTCAGCTGATTCTGAATACAGTGGACTGTTTCAGCATGCTTGGTGGTATACTACTGTTTTTGGTGTTGTGAAAAACAAAATTAGGAAACTAGCAATTTTTTAAGGGAAGAATATTTAGTTTTCTATGCCTATTTCCTGCCTCCTTGCTTATTGGACAGTTGATTCTTAAAATTAGTAGATACACAAAGCCCTGCACAAATGATGCTAAGACTCTTGGAAGGGGTGGTGACAACCTAGTGCACAGCATCCCGTGGTTTGGAGACCTTAAGGGAGGCATCATACCCTGACTCAGCCCCTTCCTACCTGGATGCCATTGATGACAGTGGGCAATGTCTTTCATCTTTGGACCTCAGTGTCCTGACCTGTACAAGGGGTTGGTTGAGATCAGAGGTCTGTGCATTTTCTTTTAGCTCGAGACCCTTTGGGCAGTTGAGACCTTAACTGAAGCCCAGGTTAGAGGGCCTGGAACTGCCCTCTCTCAACCCAAGGCCACTTTCTGAGAGGGGCTCCCACAGAAGTACAGTCTACTGCCTTAAGACTTCAGCTTTCATTTGGCAAAGGCATGGGTTCACCTGCCGATGGCAAAGTTAGATATACTCACAAATGTTACTGTAACCCATCATCTTTTCTGAAAAGGTCAAAACAACTTCCATCCAAATGATCAGCTTATACTGTGGATTATATTTGCATTCAATCCCTTCAGGCAAAACAGCAACAAAATAACAATAAAAAAGCATAATGCTATTATTTCAGAGAAATAGGTCGGAGGTTTAAGAAAATGATTGCAGGTGTGTTATGTAAATGAAATTGCTGGACAAAGCTCCAGCCCCAGGAAATTTGAAGTAGTGGAGGGCATGCTCTCAATTTGTATCCTACTGTTTGCAGTAAGAATGTGTCCTGAGCCTTTAGCTTAATGTTACTGACTTTTGTCAACCAGCCATTTAGCGTTACCTCTCTATAAGAGAGGAGGTAAGATTGCAATTTTCATGGAAGTGATTTCCCAGCATCAGCATTCTTTCAGAAGCCAAACAAATGAGCCCTTCAGCCTCGTGAGTTATGGTAAAATAGACTTTGCTAAGATGTAATTCAGGCCAATGAATTCTGGACTCTGTGCTCTGTCTCTGCTGCCCCTGGAGCTTGCTGTGGGTGTTTCCATTGTGTTTTATTTTCTCTGTGGGTTCTCATGGCTAAATCAGGACTAGATGTGCAGCCTGACTTGGCCCCTTGTGAAATTCCACAAGTAGGAAATATTAAATTCATGTAGGACCAGATTGGAGAACAGTGTACTGAGCTTGGCGTTCCCATGGTCTTCTCAGTGCTTTATGCACAAGGTTTAATTTCTTTCACTGTCTTCTTTTCTACCACCTGTTAATTTTGACAGCCCCAATAACATGTATCAGGCAGCCCCACTAGAAAACCCTCCTGTTGTCATAGCAGGGACAACAGAGGAAAACTGTTAATGCCCATATTTAATCACATTTTCTTATCAGAATCCTTTCATAATGATAAATATACTCATGATGCCAGCCAGGAAGAATAATCCTGTGTTAACTTAGACTATGTTTTAAATGCCATATGTGCATTGTTATTTACTCTTTCATGGAAGACAGTACCATCATTCCCAGTTAACAGATGGAGAAATTGAACCGACATTGCTTATGTAGCCACTGAGGACTTATGTCACACAGAAGTGGCAAATGGCAACTTGGATCTAGGTCTATTTCCCAGTCATCTTTTAGCTATCTTGCTCTCTTATCGACTGAAATTTAGATTCAGAGTGAAATGACTTACCCACCTTCACACAGTGAGCGGGCTGCATGTAGCCTTTAGCCTTTCTACTGACCGTCTAGCTGCCATACAGGCAGGTCATTTCCCAGGAGGTCTTTCTTGGGATGCCCTGTTTGTCTCTTGCCACCATATACATTTCATTCAGTCTCTAAGTCCCCACTTGAACTTCTTTTGCTCTGTTGAGTTTTTCCCACTGTCCCAGTCTTGAAGAATGCCTCAAAACAACCCCAGCAGGCATCTTCTTCACCGTGAACATTGCCAAATACCTGTGTACAACCTGCTATTTTTCCTTCCCACTTCTGAAACCTTGTTGATACTGTTCCCTGATCCTTGCTGTCCACCTGGCCCCTCACATTACTCTTTTATGCTTTTCTCCGCCTGCTTTGGAAATACTGTGTGCCCTGCAGATTGATACTCAGGAAGTACCTGCTAATCACTAGACAAATGAAAACCTGAGTTAAGTTGAGCACTGCCTCCTATGCAACCCTTGACTATGTCCCTTGGTGACCCTGTAACCACATCTCTGATAGTTAAAAATTTGGCTTTCATGTTCAAGATAGAGCAGTCAGGTTGCTGCTGGTGACATCAGAGGACTGGCAGCATCCTGGTGTGTCAGCATTTGACTTTTGGAGCTGAATGAATTGAAAGATTAGTTGGCTCTCATTTGGTTCATAAAGAAATTGAGATCTAGAGTGAAATAACTTGCCCACCTTCACAAAGTGACTGTGTCTTATGTCCCCTGGGGACCCATTTATTGGTCAGCTTGGCCCTAATCTAGCCTGTTGGCCCTGGATTCAAGCATGTCCAGGTCAGTGGGAAAATGGCCTTACACACATTTGACCTCATTTTAGAAGTATCACTCCAGTATAACTGGAGGTAATTTTCTGGTTCCACGATTCATGGTTATTTTAATTTCTCATGGAACTCAATCTGCTTTCTAGGTCAGTCTTCTCTTCTTTCCCTTCTCCCTCCCTCTGTCTTCACTACAGTGGTTGGTTTTCATGGCATAGCTCCTTTGCTTTTGGTGCTTTGTATGTACCTGGAATATCTTCCATCATCACTTCCAGATGCCCACATTATCCCTGACTTTTGAAGACTCAATTTATAACTGGCAGACCATGAATTTCCTCCTACATTGGTGGTTTGTAAAAACTCTTTGAAGCATAAATTTCTTTGTCAAGAGAAGTATTCGACAGAATTTCTTATGTACTCCACAACCAACTCCCGTTGAAGCAGGATTTAGAGGAATCAGAATTCTGCACCACTATCTCCAGGGATGTGCTTGGAAGATGGTACAAGTTATCTTTGCTCTTATTGGTCAGATTCTTCAACTTTTGAATACCCGTGGCAGCACTTGTCTTGGACTTTACTTAGGGCTCCTCATTACCTCATACCTTGTCTTATAGGTGTGCAACACTTTTACTACTAGAAAGTAAAGCTCTTTGCTTGTAGCATTTTTGTCTGAATCCCCTGGGTTTTTAAAAAAATATCTTAATATAGGGAATGTCCTCCATAAATTCAGTTAATGAATGGATTCATGTGATTCTCATCTTTGTAGGTTAGAACATGAAATCCAGCAACTGAAGCAGAAGATTTGTGAGGGAGACACTCTTCAAAAAGGTGACCGTGGAACCCTGGAGAGGAAGGCTGCTGCTTTCAGCTTGCCACCCAGTGCTGAAAAATCTCACCTGGCTCCCCTGATGGATGCCAGGTACTCATTGTTAAACTGATGCCATGCTTTAATTTGATTTTATTTGATTTTGTGACACATGTGGCAGCATTGGCCAGTTTGCCTATGGAGGGATTTATCAGAGGCAACAGTAATACTTGTGCCTGAGAAGTTCTCTGTCTTTTGTCAGTTGATGCCTGAATGGTGGAGATAGGGATGAAGTATCATTTGAACTTAATCAACACCTAAGAACGGGTCAGCCAAATCCAAGGCATCTTGGTACAGATAGCGAGAAGGTAGAATTAAAAGGTGCAGGGAAATCATTTCATACAGAACAGAGTGGTGCAAGGCCACAATGAAAAGCAAAAAGACATAGAATTAATAGAATTACACCAAAAAGGACCTTGTGCTGGCTGTTACTTTATATAAGTATTGATTATACTTAGATGGACTTTATTATAAAAACTGTACTAGTATATTCAGAATGACCATGAATATAATAAATATATATGTGATGTTACTGTAATAAAATGATTTTCAACGTAGGTGGCATTGTGAATTGCTCTGTGCCTTGGAGCTCTTAGATAAATCAACTTAATCATTCTTTGCCTAAAAGAAACAGCAGTCATTTTCCTCCACCCCATCTGTATCATGTGGACATTTCAAACTGGGCAGTCCTGAGGCCTGGATGTTAGGAGAGAAGTATTTGGATACCAAAATGTATTCAGAATGACATGAGCCTTTGTAGCCCCTTCTTTCTAGGTCTGTTGTCCCCCGCCCCCCATGGGGCCAGTTTAAAATTTTAGTGAAGGTCAGGGGAGATAATTTGTGAATACCCTTGGCTCATGTTCAGTTGCATGTGATTTTGTTTTCAATACTGAAAGGTAAATATTGTATTTTATTTGGGCTATTCTATCTAAACTATTAATCTTTTTACCCAGCATTTTCGAAAATTATTTCTTTGTTGATCAGTAGTACAGAAATATCAATGGGATTATGCATATATTTAGAAACACAAAAGCAAGGTAGTTAGCAAATGTGCCAAGATATAAATATGGAAATCTTTTAATTTTTTTTTTCTTGTGGCATAGGAGATTGAATCCAGGGTACTCTGCCATTGAGCTACATCCCCGATCTTTTTTATATTTTATTTTGAAATTGTCTCACAAAGTCTCTAAGATTGGCCTTGAACATGTGACCTCCTGCCTCATCCTCCCAAGGCTCTAGGATTTTAGGTGTGCACCACTATGTCCAACTGAAACCATTTAATTTTTTAAAAACATTTTTCTAATCAGTGTCTGTAGCTTTGGAAGAGATGGGCCACTGGGAAGACTTTTGATATAACTGAAATTCCCTACTCTCTCTGGTCCTTCTGGGTTGAATGACTTAAATGCAAATCAGAGTGAGCTGGTATCCACTAAGATGGTTAAAGCTGATGGTTGTAGTAAATAATATAACTTCCCCTACATTCTATGGGACACCAGATATAACTTGACAACTGCTTCAAAGGTCAACCATTTGTGGCTTCCGCTCTGTCCTGGCCGTGTTTGGAGCATTTGGGTTGGTGAAGGCCTTTAAGATACCATAAGGTACCTTGCTGGACAGCTCTAGATAACCTATCTGGAGAGATAAGATAGACCAGAAATAATTCAAGAATGCCAGGCATTGCTGTCTTGTACATAGTTGCTGAATACTAAAGATGTTTAGAACTTTTGTCCTCTTTTTTTTTTTTTTAATCCTTTTAAGTGACCTTGTGCTTAAGAAATAATTATCATCTGTAGTATCACTCTGTTCTGTGTGAGGAAACCCACTGTTCTGCCTCAGGAATGGATCTGAGACAGCAGAGTCCCTGAAGTCAGGGACTCTGATTTTTTGCCCCCACCCTGCTGCAAGTTTCCTCTAAGGAAATCAGAAAAGACGTGGATGGGGTCACTTAGTCTCCTTTCCAGTCTCAATGCTCTGTTATTTGTCCAGTTCTTTCTCATTGGTGAAAAAAAAATAGTGAACACGTGGCTCTAGATTTCTTGGAAAGAAGAAAACTGTGTGAGGTCTCAAGTCAATTTTATGTTCAGCTGTTAGAATGGAAAGCTCCCTATTGTTTGGGGCTTAGTAAAAAAACATAGTAACCTTGTGTGGTTAGAAGCATTCATATTTATCCTGACTTCATGGCTTTCAGGATCAATGCTTATATTGAAGAAGAAGTGCAAAGACGTCTTCAGGATTTGCACCGTGCTGTTGGTGATGCCAGCACCACATCTGCAGATACGCTGAAGGTAAGCTGAAGGAACTAAGGGACGTGATCATCCATTTCTTAAGATGACTTTGTGGATAAATGAATGGTAGCGGTGATGGTGGTGGGGTCTTTTATGATTGCTTCTCAAGAGAAAATTCAGATATCAAATGTTCCAAAAACTAAATATTGCTTGGATGGACCATAACAGTTTACAAATCATTTTATTTCAAGTAATTTTATTTAGCAATTTTGTGATTCTGAGAAAACCCTTATTAAGTGAATATAAAGTTTCCTAAAATGATTTATTTACTTTCTTTGATTTATAAACATTCAAGATGTAACATTTTTCTGTTTTCTCCCAAATACAACCTATTTCCATAAGTATTTCATTTACTTTGTAAATTATTCAAGTAGAAATATAGTTTTTCCCTTGAAAAGAAAGGTATTTGCAACAAGATGATTTTTATCAAAATAAAAACAATTCATTTCTAACCTGCAAATTAAGAATTATCCTAAGGAAATCTTGCTTTCAGTAATAGAAGTTTAAGATCATTGAACCATTTATGTTCAGTTCTTTTTCAGGCGGATGGACTGATAGAATCATGTTTATCTTCAGAATGTAAATTCTGTAAAAGGGTTGTCATTTTTGAATGACAAGTATGTTTCTATAGAATTTTGTTCCCATAAATACTTCTAATCGAATCAGTTTTTCTTCCCTCTGTGAACATGATATAATTTAATATAGAGGGCTTTTTATTTTCTTTTCAGGATAATGAGAAACTTCACAATGGCACCATTCAACGTAAGCTAAAATATGAGGTAGGTAATGATTTTTCAGATTGATAGGGTCGCCTTAAATTATGGCATGCTTGTGTGATTAAATTTTCTTAATGTTTAGTTGCATAATTAGAATTTTGAAGTCCCAGTGAGATTAATGGCTAATAAGGAAGGCAAGCTATTATATGGACTTAAAATTAAATGGAATCCTGCAGGTTGAAAACCACTTTGACTTTTTTGAACAGCACGTAGATTTGGTGGAACTTTGCCCAGTTTTTCGTTCGTAACAGTATCCTTTTCCTTGGTCTGCATTTAAAAGGGAGAATTATATAATCTTTATCAGATATGGAGTTTGGAAATGAAACTGAGTTGAGACTGTGAGTTGGCGATAGCACAAAGGAAATACTCTTGATTGATTGGCTTATTTCCCCTGTGGATTATCAAACTAATGTTTTTTGGGAACATACAATTTGTAAGATTTTACTTATACTTTCTTCCCCTAAAGGGCATGTCCTTCACATTTTCCCATAAAAACAAACACATGAACTGGTAGGTGGTAGAAATCTTTCTGCTGAAGATTTACATGCATTACTGAGTGGGGAGCAAGAAGGTGAGTGTGGCCATGGCCACCCGCTCCTGCTCAGGAATGACATTATCCTCCTCTGGATACCCATTCTCTTAGCAGGGAACCCCAGGCAGAGCGGATGTTGCTTTTCATTTCTTTGTGTCCACAGTGCCTGGCATGGAGCAGGTGCGCTGTCAGCCTTCTGTGGCAATGGCTTGTCAATAAGAGTGATGCTGACTTAGCCAGGGAAGACTCAAGGTTCCCATGAAGTGAACCAGAGAGAGAAATCAGACCTGAGTTACAATACTTGTGAATTACTTTTGGCTTTGCCCTCTAATTCTCATTAAGTATGCCCTAATATTTTTACATTTTGGACATATGGTTTTGCATTTATTTTCACAACTATAAGTGACCTTTTAAACATTGAATAAAGGTCTTGGGATTTGCTTAAGAGAAAAGGAAATGTTAGACCAGGAAATGGGTACTGTGAATCAATCCTGTACAATGTGCTTGTATCAAAATTCTTGGTGATTTATAAATTAATAAATATGGAAAATGATGTGCTATATATAAATTAGATCATCTGTTCTTAAATTATATCAGTCAATACAGTTAGCTTTGGCTTTCCACTAAAACTCTGAATCAATACACCCAATGAAACTAATGACTATAAGAATCATCATGTGCAAAAGAATCACATCCCCATTCAACTTTTTTTTAACATCTTGAACAGAAAAGTCGGTTTTGGCCCACCCATTATCTTGTCCCACTTCTGCCCAAAGAGGCCACTGGTACTTCTAGCATCCTTAGAGAAGAGAGGAGGAAGGAGGATCGGAGAAGTCACTGGAGTCATCCCATGCCACAGAGCATCTCAAGCCCTGGAGCTTCCTCCTCAGCATCACAGGAGAGAAGGGATCAGTCCTCAGTACTCAAGGAGCCACAGAAGAGTGGTTACAAATATTCTTGTCCTGAGTACTCTGGCCATCTTGAACCAAAATGTTTTCCTCTACCTGAGATCTCTTTCCTTAAGGAAAATGAAACCAGTGATGGAGAAGATTTTCAGAGGAAGTCAGATTATTCCAGTGAGCTGATGACTCACAAAGATGAACACAGCTTGGGGACTAAGTCCAGCTGGACATTGCTGCAACATAAGTCCCAACAAGTGTCTATAAATAGTGGAAGCAAGCAGGCCATGCAAAGCAGGGTGCTCTGCTTTGTCCTCTCTGAAAGTGTTTCTCAGGAAGAGAGCACATCTGGCAGTGCTCCTCAGAGCGCAGTGGCCCCTGAGTTTTGTTGTGAGCAGCAAGATGAGAAGGAGTTGTTAGCTGCTGAAAAGAATAGCTCTCCAGCATCACTGATAAATATCAGGACAGAAGGAAACAACAGGCTGAGATATTTTTACCACAAGTTCTCAGCTCTTTATAAAGATACCAGCAGTCACCTGCTACAGGCTGGCACAAAAGTGATTCACCAAGCCAAGCATGTGGGGACTCTGTGTGACCCAAGTGGGCTCACCTCCCACGTGACAACATTCATCAGAAGCCTGCCTTTTCTGAAGCACTTGCCCCTGGACGTGCCCCTGAAGTCCCACGTGGTGCCATCAGGGTCTCGTTGTTTTCCTGAAGCTCAGGTTGGCAGCAGCAGCAACAGAGAAGCAGGGAGCCTGAGGCCAGCAGAGAGCCTAGAGCCTTATATGGCCTCCACCTTCACATCTGCAACTTTACCAGGTTCCTCACCAAGTTCAGTTTTCTACCTTGACTCTGAAGATGCTAGAAAGAGCTCTGCATTTAAGCAGACCCTTGTACAGTTCCCAGACCAAATGCTGAAATTTCAAGAGCATTCTTTAAAAGACTTTCTTGAGGTTGTGATTTATTCTCTGCCAGAACCTGTCGGTGACATGAAGGACATCAAAGGCATTTACTGGCTTGCTGTGGCTAACTGCACAGAACCTGGCCCCCAGCCAGCATGCTTGCTCCTCCTTCAGTCAACTTTATACTCTTTGGTTCTGTCAGATAAGCACCCAGGCTCAATGAGCATTTTTCATGCTCTACCTCTTTCTGGACTACAAGAAATTCAGATCGGCTTTGGTGGGCAGAGCATTCGATTCTTGGGATCCACACAGGCTCTCCTCCTCACTGTGTTCACATACAACAAAAACCTCTCTCAACAGCTGTGCAGGGACCTCCTGTGTGTCCTGATTTCAGAGTCTGAAGCTGCTGCCTTTGTGAATCATCCTTTGCTCCAACAAGATCTGGTTCAGCTTTCTCTGGATTGGAAAGCAGAAATCCCTGACATAGTTTTGGCAAATGGAGTTCAGTTGTCATCCAAATTCCAGACTACCTTGGTTGACATGATTTACTTTCTTCATGGAAATGTGGGAGTCGATATCCTTTCTCTGGCAGAGGTTCAGTTACTGCTCTACACGACAGTCAGGGTTGAGAGTGAGCCCAGTCATGACCAGTGTCAGTCACTTGTCCTTCTGAATACCCACATTGCGCTTGTGAAGGAAGACCGTGTGTTTTATCCACACACACCATCTCTGAACACACCTCCTCCACGGACACAATTTGATGTGATCAGATGCTGTGCTTTAAGTGAATTAAGGTGTGTTGTTGTTCCAGAGAAGAAAAATTTATTAATGGTAGAACTTGTCTTCTTACAAAAATTCAGGCTTTCATCAGATTCAGGAGATAGACCTTCTGTACCCCTTCAAGAAGACCCAAGTGTCCAGTTGTTCATGACCCCATTGCATCTTCAGAGTAGTCAGCGTGGTGCACCTGAGGTCTGGAAACTGACTTTCAATTCTCAAGATGAGGCTCTTTGGCTAATCTCACATTTGACAAGACTCTAGGAAGGAAACTTTCAAAGATGCAGTACAGTTTTTTGAAATCTTTAATAAAAGGAAAACAGTGAAGGGAATACAAATATCCCAGTGTAGCTAATCAAATTGGAATTGGAAAAAAGCAGACCTCCGAAGTTGAAATGTAACTATTTGAAATATCTATAGTAAAACAAAAATACCTGATAGCAGAGGATTGATAAAATATCTTTATGACTACCTGCTTCATTTTCTTGAAACTCAAGTTTGTAAATTTGGGTCTGTCTCATCATTTGTCAGATGATTAAAGCATTTCTGATTGTTTGGCTTCATGTTGATTTATAGCCTGGTGCACTGGAATCTGTCTAGGCCTGCTGGCTTCCGGCAGGCTAATTTGTGTTGCCTGAGAAAGTGCCCAGTCTGGCAGTGACCTTCATTGGCATCCTCCTTTCCAGCCATGATTAGGACAGCAATGTGGCAGAGCACATTAGTGCTGCACTGAGCTTCCTATAAGGACCCAGCTTTCAGATGTCCTCCCGTCACTGCAGTGCATGGAGTGGGGAAGCAGTGCCCGCCCCGCACCGTTGTCTTCTCCAACTAATTGCCTTTTCCTGTCTTCTTTCGTACTTCTTGACTATTCCCTTTCAAGCAATATGATTTCAGCTCCTGACTTGTCAGTATTTTTAGTGCTCTTCCCCTAGTCCCCAACCCCAACTTCTATCACATTCTAGTTCTTTCTCTGAATTTCTGTATTTCTGTCCTAGAAAGACTTGTCATCTTAGAGTCTAGCTTTTTCTAATGGCTTCTTTCTGCTGTCTTGTCAAATAAATGTATGGTTGCCTCCAAAGTGCATTCAGCCCCTTTCCCTGGCTTTTCTCCCTCTTGCCTCTTACCAAATCCATCATTTGTCTTTGAAAGAGGTGTTCTGCTGGCCTGAGGCAAGTTCACATCCTTATCTGCCTGAGGTGGATCTTCTTTCCACTAAGCAGGTCAGTGGTCAGCATTCTCTCTCAGAGACTCTCAGCGCTGCCCTATAAGATCTCTCTCTCCTCTGAGGCACACTTTATGTCTATAGCATTCAGCAACTGTGAGCAACCAGGTAGGGTTAACCTCCTGTATTTATTTTTTATTTCATCTGACCCTAGTTGCTTGGTCATTGTTCTCCTATCTTTTAGTATGTGTTCTGCTAAATTCCAGAGTCTCAGAAGAGCTTTGCCTCTTCTGCTCCATCTAGTCTTCTTCCATTCTCTGCTGGGATCATGCTCAGCCATGGTAGCTACTCTGCAGTGTGGTGCACTATTGAGTGAATCAGTGATTTCATTCACCCACTCATTTCAGCCCTGGCATGCAAGGTGCATTTTCTGTTCTGGTCAAATCTTTGGGTAATGTGCAACATGAGTGTAGCCCCTTTCTTCGTTCCTCTTACTAATTGATGATAGGGATAGTGCCAAAATTTAACCCACTCTGATACTTACCATCTCCCTGAGACCAGGAAGTGCACAGCTTCCCTCCTCTTTCATCAAAGCTAATGACAAGTTACTCAGCTGATTCTACATTTTCACCTATTTTTCTCCACCCAGTCTCTTGGGAAGTGAACAGGAAAACATAGACAATTGGTTGGAGAATGTGCTATGATCCACACACTGGTGCCACAGCTTTGTTTGCTCTAAACCAATGGAGGCTTTTTGGTTTTGAGTCAGTTGATTTCTCTTGTTTTTAGGTGAACTTTTGTCATTTCCAAAGTACCCTTCTTCCATACATTCATACCTTATTGCCTTACACCTGAAGGCTTTTAACTCTTTATAGAGGTGTTATGGCTTGGATATGAGGTATCCCCCCAAATCTTCTATTAATGCAGGAATATTCAGAGGTGAAGTGATTAGATTAGGAAAGCTATGACCTAATTGGTCAATCTTAGTTTGAATGAACTGACTTGGTGGTTGGTAACTGTAGACTGGTAGGATATAAGAGGGTCCCTGGGGGTGTACCCTAGATGGGTGCATTTTCCCTGTGACCTCTCTCATACCCCTACCCCTTTTGCTTCCTGGCTGTACCATGAGCTGAGCAACTTTCCTTCACTGGGCCCTTCTGCCATGGTGTTCTGCCCACCTTGGGCCCAGAGCAATGGAGTCTTTAGTCTATGGACTGAGACCTCAGAAATTGAGCCCCTCATAAACTTTTCCTCCTCTAGGTTTTTTTGTTAGGTATTTTGTTTGTAGTAATGCAAAACCTGACCAAAACAATGACATTCTTTAATTTAAAATCACTGATTCATCACTATCTTGACTGGTAGGTCTTTTTCTATCTTGGAAAAAATTCTTAAAATCACCATAATGTCTTTTTATACTAGCACTATTTCTTCTAATTTATTTTCATATGTGTTTCCACTTTTCTTAACTAATTTATTTTCTATTACCTTGTCTTAGAATGTCCCACTCCATATTTTCTTATATATACTTGATAAGAAAACCAGAATTAATGATCATTAAAAACAGAGTAGAATTTAAAATGCCAGCAGAGAGGGCTAACAATTGAAAAAAGGTAGCAATGACATAGTAATACATCATTTTTCCAAAGTGTGTTAAATATTAAACAAACCAGACTTGCTTGTCCTCACAGGTACAAAAGCATAATTCTACCATGTTAAAAATAAGGGTCTTTATTATTTTTCATAGATGGAGCATGCAGCAAATATGAGCATTGCATAAGCTCATATTATTCATTATGGCTTTTCAGTCTGCTTTATGATCCAAGTAGGCTACAGTGGGACTCTCACTACATAATAGAAGCAGCCTACAGCATTCAACTTTTATATGTCACATTTCTCACCTAGGCATACTTTGTACCTTGAGATAAAATATGGTCCTTGGAAATGAGTTTGATTAACTATCTGTGAAGTAGGTATTAAGATTGTTGTAAATGTCTGTAGAAAATGGTGGAGTTGTTTTTACCATTATCTACCATGACTTCAGTCATACATAACAACCTCCTTCTGGCTCATTGTTCAGGAGTTCATACCCAAGACACTCTGTGGTGGAGCAGGTATAAGTCTAGGTATTCAATAATGTAACATCTCAGTTGTAAGGAGTTTCTGAATCAGGAGGTAATAGGTTCATATGTGCTTGGTGGTGTGGCACTTGCATTGTTATAATATAGTCATAAACATTTGTATTATGGGGCTTGTTGGTACATTCTAGACAATACCTCTTTGAGTACTTTTGAAATGGTGATTTCATTTGAATTTAATTAAAACCCATTTTGTTCACAGCTGCCTGTTTCACAAACTTATGGTTGGCAGGGTGAATTTATTTAGAATTTGTTGAAAAGACATTGCAAAACAGTTTATCTCCCCAATTTCATTTCTTTAAAAATGTGTATGCTGTCTGTTGCAAGAGAACACTTAAGTCTTCCAGCAGTAATAATTACAGTAATTTTAATTATATTCTTTTTCCCAATTTAAATTTTTGTATGATAAATAGATTTGAATTGTTTCTCTATACTTCTTTGATAGTCAGACAGTGTTACTGAATGGGCCACTTTCTGATGAGGTCATTTTGTTAATGTAGTTAGTCTCCAGTATGTAACTTAGACGCCTTATTCCTCAAAACTTCTGTTGTAACAAACGTCATATCAGTGAGCTATTGCCAAGTAACAAGCAACACTCCACCTTTAAGTGGCATACCACAAAGACCTTTTTTCCCCCACTGCGGGTTTACAAGTAGATGAAAATGGCTCTGCTATATAGTAAAGGTCATCTGCAGCTCAGTGTCTCATTTTGGGGTTTGTGCTGAAGAAGCAGGAGCCATTATGATGGTGAAAGAAGTACAAAAGGGCAGCTATGAAATTTTCTGTGGGCATCATTATCTGCTAACATCCTATTGGCCAACATGAATTACCAATACAACCCAAAGTCAAGAGGCAAGGAAGGATCCTCTATCCACCAAGAAGCTCTGGCAAGACACTATGAGGAGAAAAGAATCAGGACCAGAAATTCTATCTGCCATAGATGCTTTATGTCAAAGTTCCCAAATCTCTTTTGAAGCTGAGGCTCAAATAAAACTTGTCAAACTTCTCCCTAATGGGAACATTCAGAAATTGGGAAGTACATATGTTCTAGGACCTTTAAAGTTACCAGGTTCAACTGTTTTCTGATTCAGTTTATGCTTGAATATCTCCATGGATGGGCTGATCACTTCCTACCACTGAAGAAGATTATTCATGGAAGACTGCTCTCACTGCTAGGCCATTCTTTCTGTAATCTCCTTATACTGCTGTACATCCTCAAAGTCTGTCTAGCCAGGCACCTTCTGTAGCAGAAATAAAGCCAGTCTGTTCTGTATGTTGTATTGCATCACAACCCTTAGCATGATCCGCTCTCTGCCTCCTCTGATTTTTCTTCCTTTCTTCCAATGCCCTTTAGTCCCTACTGTCCTTGCACAACACAGTTTCCAAATCATTGCTGTCTTATCTCATGTAAGGATGTACCTTTGTGATTTGTTAATGCTTCCTTTTGAAGAGTGAAACTGAATAATCTAGTTGATGAGAAGGAGATTCTATTGTAAATTAATCCCCTGCCCGTATTTGGTTAAGATCTCCTGTTGCTGAAGATGTAGAGCATTACCATTAAGACAACAATTCCAACTATCATGTATATTGTGACTTACACAATGCAGAGGTTTTGCCTATATATTGTTCCTTTTTATTCCTAAACTGACCCTCCTGGAAGGGAGGAATTAACATTAATCTCTACTTCTTATTTGAGAATTTACACTCTGAAGGGATTACATGTTTGAGAATTAGAACTTAACTCTAGGCCTTCTGTTTTAGTCAGCTTTTTCACTGCTGTGACTAAAAGACCTGACAAGAACAATTTTAAAGGAGGAAAAGTTTATTTGGGGAGTCACTGTTTTAGAGGTCTCAGTCCATAGACAGCCAGCTCCATTCCTCAGGGCATACAGTGAGGCAGAATGTCATGATGGAAGAGTGTGGTGGAGGAAAGTGGTTCAGGCCATGGCCAGGAAACAGAGAGAGAGAGGAAGATTCCACCAGACCGATACCAAATATATACCCAAAGGCACACCCCCAATGACCACCTCCTCCAGCTACACCCTACATGCCTTCTGTAACCACTCAGTTAATTATCTCATAAACCAATCATTTCACCTCTGAATGTTCTTGCACTGTCTCACATGTGAGCTTTTAGGGGGCGCCTAATATATAAACCATATCACCTTCTTACTCCAGAGCATGTATTTTTTCCACAATGCCAAAGTCACCTCTTGGTCGCTGTTATTTTTGAGGGCAAACTTTGTGTTTTGTATTTTTATTTATTTAGTTTTGTCTATGATAGCAGTGAATATTTGTAAGCATTGCTAAGTTGATTCTCACCTGTTTTTTTCTTGTAATATGTAGACATTAAAGTTTTTTTCTGTTATTACTGTTATTCTAGTTTTCAAGGATTGCCTTACAAGTTTCTTTCGAATTACATTGTTTCCTTGTATGGGCCATAGATCTCTTTATTTCTGCACTTTTAGCTCCTATAAAAGAAAAGCCTGGACATAGCATAATGTGAATGTGATACAGGATAATCTTGTGTGCTCAATGTTGCTTCTTTAGCTGGAAATTTAAATAATATCCTCTGCAGAAAACTGATGAAGGGAAGCGCCCCCACATCTTCCACCCTTTATTTTTTCCTGGACCATAGAATTCATTTCAGTTGGAACTAAAACTAGTGAAGATGAGTGGCTCTTTTTATGATTAAAGACATTGTAGAACTGTAAGGGGGACATCTGATTTTTCCCTCCTCAGGGTCCCAAACTCCAGACATTTGCTGGTGAGAACCACTTAGCAGTTGTTGCCATATTATTGGTCAAATGTCCTGGACCCAATATTTAAGCTTTTTAATCAACTGTTTATTTATGAGTTATCCTGAGTGATGACTTTATTAATGGAACTAGTCTTGTAAGATCTAGAGATAACAAAATAGTGACATTTTTAATATTTTTCAAGTTGAAACATTCCTCCAATTTCCATACCTTGAAACAATATGAGTCAACTCAGATCTATTCAGAAGAAATAACCAGTTCTAGTAAGAATCATGGCTTGAATGTCAACTAAACTCAAGGTGTTCTGTAACCATCTCTGTCAAACACAGTTTATAATTTTCTGGGTAATTTATCCCTAAGAGTATATATATCAAAATTAAAGATCTAATCCTATATTTGAAAACTTATATTTATGTTTTCTAATGTAAGGTTAGCAATGTTCATGCTAGTCTGTTACGTCTGTTCTTGACACGGATGGAGACCATGCACCTGGAGCTAGCACATGGGGCACATGTCTTAGCCAAATCCAGTTCAGCTTCAGAAATAGGATGGTATTAAGCCAAGGCTCTTTATAGAACAGGCAGGCTTCTTTGGGAAATTAATATGAACATGTTTTGGCTGTGGGTCACACTCACGATTTGCACTCGCTCATACAAGTTATCTTTAACCTCTTTCTCATAGCATGGCTCACATTTGAGAAAGTAACAGATCCTACCATCACTGCCCTTAGCATCCAAATCCCCATTTCAACTGCTGGAGCATAATAAGTACTTGCTATATGAGTTCTAACTAGAACCATAACTGTGGCATGCATGGTAGAAAAAAAGGGGGAATTAGACCCATGCTGTGGTGGGAACAGCATTATGCTGGGAATCAGTTATTTTTTTAAATCTGATTTAAAAAAGAAAAAAGAAAATACTTAGACCAAGCTTGAATATATGGGCCCAAGGAGATTTATGGCAGTTCTTAGGTCTGACCTTGTCATGGTCAAAGAATGAACTGAATTTAACCATCTGATACATAATTAGAGTGTTTCAGGGGAACTATTGATGACCTCCTTGGACTAGACCATTTCATACCCTCTTTAGAGCTGACAGTGATCCAAGTAGATACTAATTCCACTTCCTGTTCATTTCCTCAATTGATTTCTTTTGAAGGAGATACCCTGAATGTGAAGAGAAGATTCTAATCTGAATAATTACAGTAAAGCCCATGTTCTGCCTATTTCTTGGAACTGAGGTTCTGACTGCAGTATTTGACCCACAATGAAACAACAAGCAAAAAAAAAAAAAAAAATAGCACATTTGTTGACATAGGACATTATCTCCTTAAAAGTTCTCAGAAAAATATTTCTTTGTATGTAATTTTAGGTATTTATTATGTTTGGGGTATACCTTCTATTTCTAAATAGAACCATTTCATAGTGCCCTTAAAATTACTTGTAACTTCATACAAATTTATCTATGACAGATCTGCAGCACAGAGTGGTTCCCAAATGTACAGCCTTTCTTGTCTCTTTACTTCCTCCTAGGATGAGTCGTCACGAGCTTCCCCTTCAAAGTCAAAGAATCTTCTTTACCTCATGTAGGAAGATTGACTGATTCCAAAATAAAGAACATCACAGATATTTAAAAGCTCCCATAAACTATAAGACGTAATGTGGTACAGCTCATATTTACATGTCTAGTGTAAAACTCAAGATATTCAAAATATAGCCACTTTGAATTGAGAATAAATTTCAGAGACATTTATGTTCCTTTTCCTTCCTGTCCATTATAAACATAGTTTAGGAGAATGTCAAGAACCTTTTACGCTGCTTCCTGAGAATTCTACATTTCTCATGAAATTGACTTCATAAAGTGATTTTTAGAAGTCGCACTGCAACAATGATTTGATGAAAACTAGTACTTTTTAATTTTTCTCTCTATATTTATTATAATTTTGCTCAAATATCTTCATATCCCTGCCTTATATTCTAGCTCTTCATTTTTGATGGAGTTAGTTTCTGTATACTTATTAATATTTAGTTCATAGGAAATCAGTGAAATTGAGCTGAACTGTAGCCAAGGATGATAGCATAGGATCTGGCAATCTTTCTAGTCTTCAACATGCTGAGTAATGAAAACAGGAATATCTTCTCAGCAAGGAATCTGCTACACTTCTCTCTCTAATTCTGATGGGACAGTAACTACAGTACTGAGTGTAGCTGGAACCATTGATTGAGGTACACATGCAGGTGCTGGTGTGTAAAGGGCTGTCCTGGATTAAGGTTAGTAGATTCCATCACTCCCATTAACTGATCCCTGTTCAATTCACATGCTCATTGAAACTGTCCAAGGAAGGGGTTTTCTTGGGGGAGGGGGGTTGGGGGGTTATGGACAATATATGAGCCAGAGCCCTAGGCTACTATTTTTTCATTAGGGATTGTTTTCACAGCAGTGCATTCTCAGAGAACTTTTCCATTCATGAAATGCCAATGTAGTAACCAGACCATCAGTTGCAGCTTCAGCCCATTTTGGAAACTAACTTATTAAAATAGAAAGTTCAGGTGGCAAATACTATGTATATAGTAGAATCCATGTAGAATAGAAACATTAAATCTTCATTCATAACTTAATGCACTTGAGAAAAACTAAAGGTCTTAGAAATTACAACTGTTTTGCAAAAGTTATTTTATATTCCCAAGATCAGGTCTATCATGTGACATGTAATTGATGCCTTTTTTTTGGACTGTGGATTGAACCCAGCAGCATTGAACCACTGAGCCACATCACCAGCCCTTTTTATATTTTATTTAGAGACAGGGTCTTACTACGTTGCTTAGGGCCTTGCTGAGTTTCTGAGTCTGTGTTTGAATTTTTGAACCTCCTCCTTCAGCCTCCTGAGCTGCTGGGATTACAGACATGTGCCATAATGCTCAGCTTGGTTGGTGCCTCCTAATTAGAAGATGGTAGTGTTTAACTGCATATCCTAGAGGTGAACATAGGAATTGGAAAGTAAAGTTTATGTTTCCATTGCAGCTCACAAAATATGCGTGGGAATTTTGTCTGCAACTGTTCCTCAGTAAAATCCATGATATTTAGATAGCAATGTGCATATTTTATCATTCTCCTTATTTCCCCATCAAAACTTTGTAATCTTGATATTACTATCAGTTGACTAATTAGAGCCTGCCTCCAACTCTTAGTCCCACAGAACAGGGCACCATCTTGTTCATGATTGGATCCTTGCCATGCCCTTGGATTTTGATAAATATCATGCCTCTTACGATAGCTGAAGAACTGAGGTACAGAAGGGTCAGTGACTGTTTCTGCCAGACCAAATCTCAGAGCTAGAATTGCATTCTAAAGCGATGCTCCCACTTTAGAAATGTAGTTCTTAAGCAAGACCTGGAAATCCAGGGATTTAGAAGAAGAGCAAGAACTTCCTGGCTAAACTGTAGCATTTGTAAGTCAAAGACATTTCTTAACATTAAATATGTTCCTATAAATAAAACTGCTAAATTATTTCTCTCCCTTTTCACCTTTAAATACATAAACATGTACCATGTTTCAGGAAGAGTGTTTAGCAACACTCATACTGAGAAACCCTTTAAGAATTTCCACTTTGGTCTTCAGCCTCCATTGTGATCAACGTGGTTCTTGTTGTGGGTGACCAGCCACTAGGGAAAATATTAAGATGCTCTAAATAGCTTTGAAACTTCACATCATGCCCAAATGTTTACGCTATTAGCTTGATTGAAATCAACAGTCTGAACCAAATTGTCCATCTTATGTCACCTACAGGTCGGAGCTTTCGCAGCTGTAGCTAAGTGGGACCTTCCACGTTAACACCTTCCTGGGGACTTGAGGCCCCTTCCTGCCGGGAAGCAAGGGGGCTGATTACCCACTGTTTTCTTTTTGTTGCATAATCATAGAGAGATTGTGCAGTTTCTTAAATTCTCTATGTGTCTGAATTGTTATTTCTATTTTAAAATTTCATATAGCAGAAGAGCATAATTGTGACAAACATGGGCTCTGGTTGAAGTGAGTTCAAATCCTAGCACTTACCTCCATCAAATGACCTCACCCAGAAGTCTCGAGTCTCTCATCTAATAAATAAGGATAATAATAGTTAGAACCTCACAGGGAGATCATGAGGATTAAATAAGCTGATGCATATAAATGTTTAGTTTATGGACATAGTAATTGTTCCATAACTGAGAACTATATGATTTTAATTTTTATTACTGCTACTGTTTCAAAAACATATTTTCTTATGTTTTCTAAAATCCCAGGTTAGGGCAAATGATGAGGGTTGTTAAAAAATTTCTTAATGTTCACATTCAAGAGAACTGATTTTGAAGATTTACTTTACTTATAATACTTCTTCTTCAGACCCTTCTGAATTCCTACCACCCAGACCATAAATATTTGTCACCAAAGTAGAAGGAGATCAGTAAAGGAAACATAGGGAAAGGGGAAGAACAGGGGAATAAAATTGACCAAATTATGCTATTTGGATATGATGTATCATAATGATTTCTACTTTTGTGTAAAATCGCAATGTACCAATGGAATATATATATATATATATACACACACATATATATAAAAAATATATACACACACACATATGTGTTTGTGTAAGTAGAAGAAGAGTAGAGGAAGGAGAACGGGGAGGGTAGGAGGGAAGAACTGGGGAATATATTACAGAAATTATGTGCATATATGATTATATCACCATGAACCCCACTGCTATATATAATTTCAATGCACTAATAAAGCATTTAAAAAGATGGTCATCAAACATGATTTATAAAATTGAATGGCAGTTAGTTAAATGACCAATATGTAATTAAAAATAAAAAGCAGATAGTTAATCAAAATGAAAGATCAGGGGAATAGAAGAAGGAGATTGAGGGAAAAGGAGGAGAGATGGGATAAGGGGAAAACTATAGAATTAATCTGACCTAACTTTCTTATGTACTTACATGAATATACTATAATGAATCTTATTTTTAAATTTTCTTCTTAAAAATTTTTTATATGTTCTAATTAATTGTACATGACTATAGTGAGTCTTACCATTGTGCATATCCACAAGACACTAATTCTTTTAAAAATGTAAATAAATAGCAGAAAGAGCAGTAGAGCAGAGGAAAGGAAACAGTGGGAGAAAGGAAAGGGAGGATAAGGTTAAGTAATGGGGACTGAATTGGAGCAAGTAGATGGTTAAACATCTACTTTTTAAATGAAACAAAATTTTGTCATTGGAGGTTTTTATTTCATGTTCAATTCTGAAGGATATCTTTGCTGAATAAAGCAATCTTGGTTGGCAATTGTTATCTTTCAGAGTTTGGTATATATTATTCCAAGCATTCCTGGCTTTTAAAGACAGCTAAGAAATCAGCAATGACTCATATTGCTTTGCCTATAAATGTGACCTGCCATTTTTCTCTTGTAGCTCTTAAAATTTTATCCTTGTTTTATATATTGGATATTTAATTATAATGTATTTTTGAGAGGATCTTTTTTCATCTTGTCATTTGGGATTCTGAATACATCCTATATTTCCATGTCCATAGTATTCACAAGGTTTGGAAAATTGTCTGATATTATTTCACTGAAAAGGTTATGCATGACTTTAGTTTGTATCTCACTTCCTCAGCGCCAGTGATCCTGAGATTCAGTCTTTTCCTCTTGTCCCATATTTCCTGAATATTCTGGTCATGGTTTCTTTTTGTTGCTGACTTCGTTTTCAAGATTGCATACCTTAATGTTAAGGACTGAAAATCTGTCTTCTGCATGGTCCCATCTATTAATGATACTTTCCATTGAATTTTATTTTGAGTTATGGATTCTTTTATTTCCAGGATATCTGGTTCTTTTTCAGAATATCTATTTCTTTATTGAAATGATCTTCTACTTCCTGTGTTTTCTATTAGTTCATTTCTTATATCTTATAGCTCCTTTATCATATTTACTGTCAACATTTTGAATTCTTTAACATTTCTTCCACTTTGATATCTGAGTATTCAGTTGTCGGGGCGTTACACACTTTTGGAGGCATTTTATTTACTTGCTTTCTCATGTTTCCTGTATTTATTCTTTCTCCCACTGTTGACTACAAGACTCTTTAATAGGCTGCTTTCACTACAGTTCCATTCACAATAGCCTGAATGAATGAATGCATACATACATACATACATACATGGGAATAAACCTAACTAAGGAGGTGAAAGACCTCTACAGTAAAAATGATACAACACTGAAGAAAGAAATTGAAGAAGACGTAAGAAGACAGAAATACCTACCATTTCTTGAATAGGTAGAATTAATGTTCTGAAAATGACCATATTCCCAAAAGCAATTTATAGATTTAATGCATTCTTCATCGAAATACTAATGACTTTCTTTGTGGAACTGGAAAAAGTAATCCTAAAATTCATATGGAAGAATAAAAGACCCAGAATTGCTAAAGCAGTTCTGAGTAATAAGAGTTAGACTGGAGACATCACTATACCTGATCCTCAAATGATACCATAGAGCTATAGTTACAAAAACATCATGGTATTGGCATCAAAAAGACACAAAGACCAGTGGAAAAGAATAGAAGGTACAGAGACAATTCAATATAGATATAGTCATCTGGTCCTTGGAAAAGGTACCAGAAACATCCATTGGAGAAAAGGTAACATTTTTAACAAATGATGCTAGGAAAACTGGATATATCCATATGTGGAAAAATTAAACTAGATCTTTGTTTCTCAAAAATCAACTTAAAGTGGATCAAATACCTAGAAGTTAATGCCAGAAACACAGCAGCTGTACAAGAAAATATAGGATCAACAATCAACATTGGCACAGGCACCAACTTCCCTAATAAGAATTCTAATCCTTCTTAAATCAAGAAGCAATAAGTGAGAGGGCTTCAAATGAAAGATAATTCTGCAAGAAAGAGCCTCTAGAATGGAAGAAAAATCTTTGCCAGCTCCTCTTCCAACAGGAGAATAATATCCAGAATATGTTTGTACATATAACTCAATATTAAAAACCAATCATTAAATGGGCAAATGACCTAAACAGATATTTCTCAAAAGAAGTTATTCAAATGGCCCAACAAATACATGATAAATGTTCAATGTCCTTAGCAATCAGGGAAATGCAAATTAAAACTACAGAGATCGCATCTCATTCCAGTTAGAATGGCAGTCTAACTGAGGTGTGGGGTAAAAAGTTCACTTATATGTTGTCGGTGGACCTGCAAATAATGCAACTACTTTGGAAACTAATATGGAGATTCCTCAAAAGACTAGGAATTGATCCACTGTATGATCCAGCTATTCCCCTCCTTGGTATTTATCCTAAAGAATTAAAATCAGCAGATTATAGTGATGCCTGCAAACAAATGTTTATAGCAGCACAATCTACAATAACCAATTTATGAAATCAAACTATGTGTTCTTTAATAGATAATTGGATAAAGAAAATGTACATATACACATGGAGTAAAAACTCATCCATAATGAAAAATGAAATTACGTCCTTTACTGATAAATGTATGGAACTAAGAACATCATGCTGAATGAAATAAACCCAGACTCAGAAGTCAAGATTTGAATGTTTTCTCTTACATGTGGAAGCTAGTGAGAAGTAAGGAATGAACAAAAAAGGGGATGTATCTCGTGGAAATAGAATGGAGAACAGTGTAGTAGAAGAAGAAAGAGGGGAAGGAAGGAGGGATGGGAAATGGGAGGAATAGCATAATGAAATTAACCAAATGATGCCCTGTTCATGTAAGAATATATCACAATAAATTCCACCTTTATGTATACCTATAATGTACAAATTTAAAATATAATAAAATTAAGATAAAGGTTTAAAAGAACCAATTCAAAATAATAAAAAAAAAAAAACACTTTGTCAAAGCCAAGTCAGTTATTCATCAAATGAAGCCTAAAGAAAATACTTGGAATTTATTTTCATTCCGTTTTAAAAGCTTTCCACACTGTAGTATCTTATAAAAATGGTTAGAAGTTAAAGATAAAATAAATTTGAATAAAATCTCCAGCTTTTGAGGCTTTAAATACAGCAGTTTGATAGTGAAGAAAAAAAGTTTGTCAGATAATCAAAACTTTTCAGAAAGGAATCTGGTGTATACTGATTTTTTTTTAAAAGTCGGGATATGTAATCTGTTCCTGTTTTCACTTGTTCTTATAAATTGGAAGTAACTTCAAAGCCAAACAACATTTTGAAATACTTTTGCCCTAACTTTTTGGAATGGGATACCTAAAGAAATGGTCTGCATTTCTCTTTCAAAGGAAACCATCACTTTTCTAAATAAACTCTACTGGTTTGATGCTCTTTTCTCTACTTGAAACACATTTTCTCCGTCCTGCCCAAGCAAGGTATTTGCAGCAGAGTGATCTTGGTTTCTCTTTGTTCTCTCTATCTGATGTTCCTTTGATAGCGAATGGTTTCTCGCTCTTTGGGAGCAAATCCAGATGACCTGAAGGACCCAATTAAGATTAGTATTCCACGCTATGTCCTCTGTGGGCAAGGGAAGGATGAGCACTTCGAGTTTGAGGTCAAGGTAAGTGTCCCTACTCTTCTGGAGGAATGGAGATCAGAAACTGTACAAAGCTTTCTCTTTTTTGTAAAAGGAAATGAAGCTGCATGTATTTACATCTTGTTTTGTAAGATATTGGTCACACCCTTCAAACCAGTCTGATAAACTCTAGATTGTGCAGGTAAGTTATCCTATAGAAGGTCATGCCAGTGGGGTGTCATACAGATAAGGGAGTTCCTGCCTGCTTCCAGTCTCATAGGTAGGGCGATCCACCATTCCAGGTCTCTAGAACTTCCCTGATATTAGCCCTGAAGTTTCATACTGTGGGAGACCACAGTCCTGGGGAAACCAGGAGAGTTGGTCACACTACCCATGCACTTAGCCTAAACTTTTCTTATCTATAAAAATGGGAATAATATTTATATCACAGGATTATCAGTACATGCAAAGTGTTGGGTCTGGTGGCTGGTATATAATAAACCACATAGCTATTGTCATCATTACTGGTGCTATTTTTATTGTTGTTTCCTGGCTTTAATTAGGATGTGTTCCCAATTTATCTCAGGTATTATTTGATTTATACATTTTTTAAGGAAGCAATGTGTCTATTTCCTTACATCATGCTTTCCAAAATAATGACTTCATTTTATTTCTAATTTATTTCCATTGACTCATAACACTTCATTAAATGTTGCTGGCTATCATCCTCTCCTCAGTGAATTAAAGATAAATCACACTTTTCCATTTTCAAGGATAAACAAAAGTATCAATACAATGAAGTCCCCTAGGGTCACTGATACATGGATACATAAGGATGTCCTTGGAGGTAGTTCTGTTCAGGTCAACAGCAAAACCAGACTTGGAATCTGGTCACTGAGTTCTGTAGAGCTGATTCTGCCACTGTTTGCTGAGTGAACCTCAGTCTTTTAACCTCTCCAAGACTCAGATTCCTCATGGGTAAAATGAGGAAATTGAATGGGGCTAGTGATCTGCAAATCATATCTTCGTTTGGAGAATATCCTGAGGAAGGACACTTGTAGAACTGATAAGCCGGGAGCTTCTGACAAGAAGGGAGGAGGGCTGCTGAGCCAGCCCCTTCCCATCTCCCCCTTCTCCTGGTGTACCTCAGGAGCCCCTGGGCTCTGGGGGATCCCTCCCTTCAGTTAGGCACCTGAAGAAATAGTATAACTTCTTGTTAATCAGGTTTTTAGGTTTGTATTTCTACATACTGAGTTTTTTTTTTTAAAATACAACTGGGCAGTAATTTACATATTCTGAGATTTTTATTGAGAAGATGTGATGCCTGTGTAGTTTTTTTTAACTTTATTAATTAGACGTTGTGGTTTCTTATTAAAAATATTTCCTCATGTTTTTGGTCCATTACTTCTTATTGCCCTGACCTAATTACCTGATTCCTGCTCTGTTCCTTTATGTTTGTTCTCAACCTTTCCATACTGTGTGTATGTATGTGGAGTTCCATTTGTACATATATGTAAGCTATACATATGATATATATTTATCTATGCACACAATTTCATATATATAGACAATTTATATATTTAAAGATTAGCTAGGTAGATGCAGGCAATTTTTGAGGGTGTTTGTATTATTCCATATTTTTGGACTGGGGGATAAATACTGGCTTTCACCATCCCAGAATTCTATAATTGCCCAAATCATACAGCTCAGAGCTATGAAAACATGCAAGGATTTTAATTGAAATGTGTATTTATTTTACATTAACATATAAAAGCATTAATAAAATTTAAGTATTAAATTGACTTCATGTATAGAACTTGAATAAAAATATATTTTTTAAAAAGTACTGAGTTGATTTAAATAAATATTACAAACAAATAATATCCCAGGTGGTGTGCAGATCTGGCCAAATTGTGAAGATGCTACTGTCAAAGCAAGTTAGAGAAACCAAATACAGAAAGTCATATGGAGCCTTTAAGAGTCTTGGCTTATACTTGAAAATATATAAAACCCAAATCCAAAGAATTCTGCTTTCTTTGAACTTACCAGAGCATGCCATCTTTCTGTTTCCTTTTGTACACGTCCTAGGTGTTATAATCATTGGCATGAGGACTGAACTGTTAGCATTGGCCTGGAGAGTTTCTAGTTCTCCCAGTGGGAATGGCCCCCTAATACCTTCACAGGCATGCTGTACAAATGTTTGTTATTAAAATTGAATAGAAACAAAAAAGTTTAGGGAATGAGTGAGTTTTAACCCTTTTTGTCCCCTCAGTGACATTTTATTTTATTTGTTTATTCTTACAGACTGCATTTTGATTCATTGTACACAAATGGGGTACAACTTTTCATTTCTTTGGTTGTACACGATGTAGATTCACACCATTCTGTGTAATCGTACATGTACATGGGGTAATGATGTCTGTCTCATTCCACTATCTTTCCTTCCCTTACTCCCTCCTGTGCCTCATTTCCCTCTACACAATCCGAAGTTCCTCCGTTCTTCGCGGTGACTTTTGATGTGCAATTATGTCTGTATGAAGTTTGGGTGTTTTTTTTTCTTTTTTCTTGTTTTGTTTTGTTTCTTGTTCCCCCCTCAACATTCTGAACTTAAAAATTAAAGGAAGCATAAAAGAAAGCCCACAGAGAAATAATCCATCCATTGCCATTATTGAAATAGAACTGCAGCTGTCTTGCTGCTAAAATCTTAGATACTAAAGATTACTAAAATCTTAGACATCCTCTAATGATTTTGTGGACATGCAGTTTTGTACCTCCAGATAAGAAGATCCATGAAATATTATAAACAGTTTTGAAGAAATAGCTTTATGAGTATTTTTTTCATAAAATTTTACTTTTAAGATTTTATGTTAAAATCATTTTAACTATTTTAAGAAAACATGTTTGCAAACCTTTTCCATCCATTCTTTGGACATTCCATGTGTAGACCATGTTTTCTAGAAACGATCGTCTCCCTTTTGGTAATATTTTGGATACTAGTAATTCTTTCTTGTTGAGTCAGTGGTATTTAGAAAAAGTATTATTTGAAAATAGACTCTTAAGGTTTAGGTTTTTGTAAAAAAATCCGATGTACTTTATTCTTTAGAACAATCTTTGTTGCTTCTCTTTTAAAAAGTCAATTTTTGTTTGTCATTACTCTTCCCCAGTGATCTTCAAAGCTTTCTTGGGTTCTAAGTACCCACTGTGAGCCACTGTGCCTTCTATGACCAGTGGGACAGGGCTTGTTGCCTCTCTGGTGTGGAACCCCTGGTCACTGCATGACTTGCTGGTGATCACTGCCAGTCCCCTTAGAAGCCCCTGACG
>JAJEJO010004311.1:95354-244006 GCA_020662805.1 Glaucomys volans | reverse complement strand
CCTTAGAAGCCCCTGACGTGCGTGAGCACGCACGGGCCCACCCAGCATGAGTGTGTGAGCACGCACGGGCCCACCCAGCATGAGTCTCGACTCACTGAATTGGGACAGGCCCTAGAGAACCTGGGAAGAAAAGAGCCATAAAGCAGAGAAGACTTCACTATGCCTCATCTGTAAAATGGGGATAATAAAACCCTTCCAGCTGGGTTGGTGTGAGGAGTTTGAGTTTATGTACGTGAAATGCTTGAAGCATGCAGGGGGTGGTTGCTGATGTTTTCTGTCAGCTTCCCCCTTGCCCAAAGCATTCCTTCTGCTTCCTGTCCTTTTCTGTCCACCCTTCCTTAGGTTGGATTTTTCTGTGGTGCTAGGGATCTAACCCACTTGCTAGGCAAATACTCTACCACTAAGCTATATCCCAGCCCCAGGATTTACCAGTCTTAAATCTTTGTTTTTTCCTTGGCCATTTTCATTTTAATTCCCAATTTGGCACCTCTCATTGTTCTATTCATTGTGGAATGAAGTAGTCAGGAGCCTATTAGGAAGATGTTCTAGGTCAGGCACAGGAAGGACAGCAAGACAACAGGCATTCCCAAATGCTCATCTTCTCATCCGGATGGGTCCTGAGAGGGTTCTATTCACTGGTGTTTGAAAATGAGAACAGAAACTTTTCATTAAACTGTGTTTAATTCAAAAGAACTGTCTTTTTATATTTGCTTTATTTGGGTGGACTAACATCAGCTTTCTTGTATTAGCTTTAAGATAGATAAGTACATAGGTTACTATTGTTCACTCTCATTTAACTTTGTAATCCACTTCATTGAGTCATTATTCATGTACAGTGAAATGTGCACACCTGCCCCCATTGAGACTGAGGACATTTCAGGCACTATAGAGTTTCTTGTGCCCCTTTGCAGTTAGCACCCCTGTGCTGCCCCAGGCAAGCCCTGATCTGCTCTCTTCGGCTACAGGTTCACTGTACCTGATTCCACCTACCAGAATGTGACCTTTCACAGCCTTAGGCTTCTACGTGTAGCTCCTTTCACTGGACATGATGTTTTGGGTGTTCATCGATACATGCTAGTGTATAGCAGTCATTTTGCTTTTTATATCTGGAGCACATCCTGCTGTATGGATATAGCCCAATTTGTTGCATTCCTTTCTTCTCTTGGTGTTTGTTGTAATGTTCTTTCCTGATGATGCAGAAAATTGTCCTTCCCCTTTATTTTACTGATCCCTAGAGGAGCTGTGCCTGGGATCCCCCAGGTCATGGCAGTTCCTGTTTCCTTGGAGTTAACCCTTCCAGTAAATCCTAATAGCACATCCTTCTGGGACTCTGCCCTCTATACATAAAGAAATGCACTTTTCAAAGGCAGGAAGCTGAAGAAGGATCTGTCTGGCTTCTCTGAGCTAAGGACATTTGGGGCTGAATATTGCTAAATATCACCTCTGGTCAGTAGCATATATCTGTAAAGTATGTGCTTTTCCTAAACTGCAGCTGCCACACGTAATGGCTCTCACTGGATGACAGCAAACTCCCTCTTCTAAGCTTTTTGGTGATTGATACATGAAATCAATTACAATGCATTATACTTGCCATTTTCAGTTAGCTTGGACTAGAGTGGGTAAAATTTAATTTTTAAACTACATTTCAACATGATACAAAATACCAGCCAGGGAAATCTATAGTCAAGGCTAACAGAGGTTGTCATACTCATTTGTCATAGAAATATGATATTATTTTAAATTCCTTGCATTTTAATTTACACATCAACACTGTAGCATAAAGAAATAAGCCAATACTGATTTTTTTTTTAATATTTTGTTTCCTGAGAGTTTCTATTTCTGTTAAAAAAAAATGGTGATCTTTACAAGATAGTGTCTTCTCGTCTCCTCTCTGGAGTGGTGACACATGCAGTAATGTCCCCCATTCTCCATCCATCACACGGTGTGCTCCCTTAGCAGCCCTGTCACATCCCATAGTCCTATTGTTTCCTGTCATTGTTGTGTTTATCACCGGTCTTCCCCTGGAAGCTTAATCTGCCTGGGCCTTCCTCAGTGTTGCATAGCACTGAATCTCAGCCCACACACAGGTCTTGATTGGTAATGGCCACCCCATACAGATTGCTCAGCAATGTGACTCATGTGAGTCTGGTGTTCTAACTAGGCTTGGCCTGCTCAGAGCTTCAAGGGTGATTAAGTGACTGAATACCCTTTGTGAAGAGCCCCCTGCAAGCTCCTGGGCTCCATCTACATCTGTGGATTCCTTCACTTACTGGTGTGGCTGTTCATTTCTCCTGTTCCTGGTGTGGCTGGCTGACTCTTAGTCGTGCAGTGAGAGGGTGGGTGAATGGAGCTTCTGGATTGTGTCTGGGTCCAAGGATGTAGTCCCTCCCATCTCTCTTTCTTCTGCCTCCCATCCTGCCTTCTCAGATTTACCTTCCAGCTCACAGGCACACAAACACCCTTGCTCTGGGCATCTTCAGCACCCATAGGTAAATTTAGCGGGGGTTTACCTCTAGTTCACAGAGAGGTGCACCTCTAGGCTCACTGTCCACCCTCTTCATATTATCCTAGGCACCTGGACATTCTCTATCCCCTTGCTTATGGAGGCCCTCATTCTAATCTCATCTCCTCTGAGGAGCTGGCAGTGTGCTCACACTCCCCGTGTTGTTCATGGAAGTATGGGCCCCTGCCTTTTATCACACAGCCACAGGTCAGCCCTTTTGACCAGTCACACTTTGATCTACTTGCAGGCCAGAGTGGGTCCAAATCCACAAACACAACTTACCTTAAACACACAATCTCCAAACCCAAACCTTCCCTAATCATAAGTCTCCATAGTAGCAGTCTCCTCTTGCCCCTACTTGCTGCCTCATTTTGCTCTGATTGGTGGCCTGAAAAGCGGGGGGAAGCAGTGATGACATGGATAATGAATGACAGTGAGGAAATATGACCTCCGGGAAGTTTTCCAGCCAAATGTGTAGACCATCTGTAGACAATTACAGAGAATCCCTGTCAGTGGCAGTCATTTTCCTTTCAGTCATGTGACTTTAGATTTGTGAGCCCTCTCTTCTAATCAGTCCATCCAGCCCTACAGCTGGGAGATGCTTAGCTGAGAGAGGTCTCGCATCTGCTGAGCCCTCCATGAACAGAAGCAATTCAAAGTGAGTTGTGGTAAATTGCAAACCTAAAGAGTGTGTCCGTTAAAGATAGAATCTTGCTTTTGCAACTGAAGGATCACATGACAAGGACCACAGTCCCAGAGTGTGACACAGTTGCAGAGCTGTATTGACTTGAGGTAGCAGGAACAAATGAGGCAGAAGGTATTTTTTTATTTGACCTAGACAGATTTTTGAAATTTTGCATGAGATTTTAGCATTTAAACATGAGAGACTTGACATAGAAATCCAGATCTGCCAAGTTCCTGTCAAAAGTCAGAACACATGGGAACCAAGGCTAACATTCTACAGGGACAGAAGCTCCTCTTGAGTTTAGGACTTGTGCTCCCTACATCTCCATAGACCTCAAGACCTCCTTCGTGGAAGAAATCACCTGGAGCTGGTAGCCTCCACAGATGTGCAGAGGTCACCCGCACTGTACAGAAAGGCTCGCAGACCAAATGCAATCTCCATGGTTAAGTCAGACAGATTAGACACACACAGAAGCAGGAAGAAGGGATGGGCCAATTGAGCATTCTGCCTGACTCCTGGTCATGCCGTGTTCACCTATCCTGTCTCTCTTTGCTGCCTCAGTCTTTCCCACTGATAATCTGCTTACAAGGATCAGAATAGAGTTTTTGAGCAAGGGGCCATGGCAGAAACAGCTTCTCAGAATCAGTGCTCTCTCTATGGGGGACATGGCATGGACACACCTGGTTAGTAGCATGCCATGGACAGCCCTGGTTTTTATCTGCGCTTCTCTGGTAGAACATTAATAAGGCAGAATAGATCAAGCTGGTTATCACCAAGGTTGGTCAATTCAGGAGTGACATAGCTGTCAACCCAGAGGGGCCACTTTCCTCCCTGTCTATCTCAGAGAAGCATTTTTGTCTGTTCCATCATATTTTTTTTGTGAATTCATCTATCTTCCATATATGTCTTGTAGGTTCACAACCAGCAGGCTTTAATTTAGTGTACTTTATGAGGTTTGTTTTGCCTCATGAGCTTCCTGCTTGCTTCTTAACTGTTCTATGAATTTTGCTTATTTAGTGACCATTCTTGGCCTTTCTTAGGAGCTTCATCCATCCTCCACAGCATAGATGGATATTCTCAAATAATATGATAGCACACTGTGTTTCATGTTACCCCCCACTTGCAGAACCTCTCTGAGTTTGTTCTTTACTGATCTCTGTATGCAATTATTTGCAGCCCCTCCTGAAGGAAAAGAACTAACATTTGTCAAGTATCTTCTGTGCCTCAGACATTTTGCTAGACATTTCCACAGATATGGAAAATGTACCAAAATGGGGGTATTATTTATATTTCATGAATTAGGAAATTATGAGTGACTTGCTTAAGGTCACACAGCTATTAAGTATGTCCAGGTCCCAAATACCCCTGTCATATCTAAATCCATGAAACCACACTGATTCCCTTTCTTTTTTTAAAATGTGCCTTCCAAGTAGAACTCCTTTCTGTACGTTTTTAGAATTTGAGGACATGTTTTAGTATTGTACTAGATGTGGTAGTCATTTCCAAATTCTTGCCTCTTTGCAAGATTGGCTGTTATTTTCGTGTGTGTTTTAACTTTTTTTTTTTGTAGTTGCAGATGGATAGAATGCCTTCGTTTTATTTATTTATTTATTCTTTTATTTTTATGTGGCGCTAAGGATTGAACCCTGTGCTCACACATGCTAGGCAAGTGCTCTGCCACTGAGCTATGGCCCCAGCCCCTGTGTTTTAACTTTTTATCTTGAATTTTGACCAAGTCACAGTTACTTTGTCAAGTGGGGCTATTGTTAAGGCTTTGACAGACCTGCAGAATTTGATGGTGGATAGACCTGCCAGGAATCATGAAGAAGAAATGGCCAGGAAACTTGCAGTTTGGGAGTTGCAGTAATCACATTTGCAGTCAGAGAAATTTCTCTTTATTTGGCAGAACAGAAATAAGAGCCATTCCAGTCTATTAGATAAACTATACACACATATATCTTGGAGAAATACTTACTCCCAACTTGATAGAATATAAATGTTCAGAAAGAGTAGTGTGTTGGCATCTGAATCTGTGCTTATTAGTAACCTGATAGATTACCTCCCTGCATATGTGTTAGCATAGCTGAGACAAATGGCATTGCCACAGATGCTGTGTCCCATTCAGATTCTAATATTTAGTCTGCGTGCTGTTTTTAAACATAAAAATCAAATGAAAGAACTTACATTAGGACTTGAAGAATCACATTTTATTCGAAGACTTTGTTTATTAAGCACTCCTCTCATTTCTTTAAGAACTTTGTCTTCCCCTGAAAAATGAGGAAGAACATGGTTTTTTCCCTTCCCTGGTTTTCACACAAACCAACTAATCTTTTATATTGCTTTAACTTAGACAGTCGTGTTTATCTTCACAAAGTAAATGCTGCATCTGAGAGAAATGACTAAGAAGAAATGACGAGACAGAAAATAGTCATTAGCTTATGGCTGAATTTTCCATTTCACCCAAATTTCTGGTTTTCTATATGAATGTTAACATTCTCCTGCCCTTGCTTTCAGAATTTTTGAAGTTTTACATCTCTTCCTAGAATAAAATGTGTTAAAATAAATCACAAAATCATTTGAACTCCTTCTTTTGCAGTTGATGTGCATGAGAACCCTCATCTTTCAACAGAACATAATCTGAAGTCTTTAGGAACATGACCACAAAGTCAGGAGTTACTATTTCCAAATGTCTAGCACTTTTCTAGTTGCTTTACACTTTTTTGATTCATATGCAGGTTAAGTTCATGAGTCCATTTTAAAGATGAAAAAGTTGAGACCTGGAGGAATCTAGTAATTTAGCCAAAGTTACACAGCTAATAAGAGGACTAAAGTCAAGATCCAAGTCTCTGTTGATCCAGAACTTTTCATTATTCCATTCTTCACTGATGGAGAGTTTACATCCCTTGCTTTGCTTCTCAGCATCTACATAATTTAAAGGAAAAATGCTTAGGCTGTCATTCTTGCAATTTCTCACAATTTTAAAGTAGAATGATTCCCCCTACTCCTCACCTGCTTCACAGAGGTATTAGAGAAGTACTTTATCAATAATGATTATGGATTTGAAAGACCTCCATCTTCTCAGAATTTCAGGGCCTTCATACATTCTGTCAAATTTACCTTCAATCTACCCTGTAAAGCAAGTGTACAAAAATAAGCTGTATTATTCCCTATTTTGAAGATGCTGAAATTCTTTGAAATTCTAGCCTGAAGAAGTCATTATTTCTGGTTATTGCAGAAGGCTGGATTTGAAAGGCCAGTTAGAAGGTACTATTTTGATTTAGGACCACTTCATTGCTATCCAGAAATGGGTGTTAATTTAGGACTCAGCCACTGGACTCTTTTCTTCCTAGCACACAGATTCAGACCAGGTTCACCAGCCCAACTTTCTGAAACATATTCTCTACAACCCTGTCAAGTGTCTGCACAGAAGGAATATCTAGATTTTCATGGGCAATATCACTGAAGAATCTTATTTGTACAAGGCTCCTCCTTTGAGGAATCTTTATTTTACAAACTCCATTCTTTTCCCATCCCTGTTACCAACAGAAAGGAGAAATCTGGGGTTGCAATTAGCATCATCCTTGCTTGTGCAGTACACCATCTTTGGGACCATCTCTTCCCTCAGGTATCTGAGATACAATTTCTGGTTGTGCTCCTGGCTTGTGGGACCCGCTGTGGTTGAGAGGGAATTCCGTATCAGTATGGGAATTAGTTATACAGTTAGTGTAATGATCCAGATGGCAGTTATTCCCTTTTTTCCAGAGCCCTTGAATGGCTGATGACACAGTCTCTTTTCCTTTGTGTCTACCTGGCTAACAGCACAGCCCTCCTCTGGATTCACCACAAAGAGATATAAGTGAACATTCCTAAAGGTTCCCTGGAGGAGTGAGAGAGAAGATAAATTGCACATGTCTGAGCAAATAACTTAAAATATCCCATTAGACAGTTGTGTCCTCCCATAGCACCAACTTTTCCATTCATCCTTCCTAGATATTTCTGGGAGCTCCAACTGCGGCCCTTAGAGCAATTCCTCTCCAGCCCATTTGGCTTGGCTCGACTCTCATTCTCAAGCTCTGTGCCTAAAGGACTATGGCACTCAGGAACAGGAAAGTCTAGCTTAATAGAATCCATACCCTTAAAGGCAATTTAGAGACCACCTTTTGTTTCTTGATGTGTCATTTATAAGCCTCATACTCATCTGCACCGGTTCTTATCCCCAAATCATTCATCACGGTGTTTCTTCTAAATCAACGGAATGTTCTCTACAAAAGGATTTTGATAAATGTTTTGCTCCACAATTCTTTGCCCTCTTCCTTATCTTCCCCAATGCCTACTTGCTAAAAACTTTAAACAGTTATAGATAAGTCAGAAAAGGACAAAAATACAGGTCATTCTAACTGCTGACAGTTCAAGAGAGAAAAGGAATTAGAAAATGTAGTTTTAAATGTTTATTGAAAAGAGACTCTGAGCTCCCTTCTATTATTCATTCATTTTTTGTTTAGCAAATATTTATGTGATACTTGTAATATATATTTTTAAAAGACCACATTAGATACATTAATATATTGGGGAACAGAGAAAATGAATAAGTTCAAGGGATAGCTGAGTGGGGGAAGAGAATCACATGCAGAAAAATCAAACAGCATAGAACAAGTGGGCTTATAAAGGGTTACTGGGAATAGGAAAGATAGTAGAATGAATCAGACATTACTTTCCTATGTGCATATATGGATAAACAACAAATGTAATTCCACATGATATACAACCAGAAGAATGGGCAGTTATACTCCATATAGGTATAATATGTCAAAATACATTCTACTGTCATGTATAATAAGAACAATTTTTTTTTTTTAAAACAAGGTAGACTTATATTTTTGTTTCCTTGAGAGAATGGGTGAATTTCATTGAGTGGAGATGAGAGGAACACATTCTAACAATAAGTATTCTAAGGGCAGAAAAATACAAATGATGTGTTGATAACAGGAAGTAATAGAGTTTGAGGTTAATCTTAGGGACTCTCATATTGAACTGAATAAGGAAATTAAGTGAAGATAGAAAGGTCTTGAAGGAAGGAGAATGAATGTAGTAGCAGCATAATTTGGGGAGACCTTGAAGGGATGCTCAGGGAGTTGGTCTTGGGGACCTTAATCATTCCAGTAAAACAAGATCATTGTGACAACTGAAAATGTAGAACATTTTGAAATACTCATCAAAGAGAATGTAATCTGAAAGAATTTTCAAGGTATGGCTGTGGTGAATAAAATAGCCCACATTTCATGTAACTGCATCCTGCCTTCCTTGGGGGTTGTCTGCAGTAATGCTGGGCCTCCCAAAGGAGAGAAAGAGTGCACCATTGGCTGCCTGAGTTGGGAAATTTTTCTGAGGGGCTCCATCAGAAGGAATTTTGAGGTGCTCTAACCCCAAGGGCAGTGTCCAACCTGGGTGTCCAATCCAGAAGGAAAAAAGGGACCTGGTAGACAAGGAAGAAACTTCACTGGAAACACCAGCAGCCTTAAGACCCATGGAATACATGTGCACACTGGAAATCAGAACGCATTGGTACTGTTGGTCCTTGATGACAGATTTGGTGATTTGGAGATAGATCAAAACTGGGAGTAATCTATGGCAGGCTGTCATCTATATGGGATATTGCTGTGCTTAATGGGATGTTGGCTTCATTTATCACACCAGGCTTGGTTCCATTTGCAACAATTGTCTGAAGAGATTTTAATAAACCTGATGCACTAATGCATGTTATCATACAGATTCATACATTTGGAGTATATTTCATGTTTCTCCAAACACGTTTAAAGTTATGTTGCTGCATAATAGATTGAGTAGAATTAATGAATTAGATTCTGACATCTTGAAAATAGTGGGGGCTTCATGAACTTAACTTTTTTCAGTCACAACTTAAGAGTAGTTCTGCCTGAATGTTTTTCACACATAACTATCAGTGAAAAACTGAGCAGGCACAGCCAATATATTTTTATTTATTTAGAAAGCATAACATTTACTAATTGTACTTATCATTTTTTAAATACACTTTCAGAAGTAGAAACAAAAAGACTAAGATAATGTAAATAGAAGTTTCAGTCTTTCCACACCCCATGGAACTTCTTGCCTCACCTACTTTGGGAACCACCAACTCGGAGAGTATTTGTTTTCCAATTCCATGTCTGAGGAGCTTTTAGTTCAGTCTAATGCATTAATGTTTTTACTATATAGATACATACATTTGGAATATATTTCATGTTTCCACAAATATGTTCATAGTTACATCATTGCATAAAAGTTTATATTGCAAAAGTCTGATGGAACTTTTTAAATATAAATCAGGTCAGTATTAGACAATTTCCTCCAAACCATTTCCAATTACAAGGATTTTTAAAAATACGGGTACTTGAGGTAGCTCCCCAAAATGTTATTAAAAGATGTTATTGAAGAGAACTCTACAAGTAACTGTTTAAATGGGGGCCAGTCAGAGTGTTGTTCTTTGGATGAAAAGCTATTGATTCTGCTCTTCACATAGAGGGGTGCACACAAGCAAATATATACTGATGACAGATCTTAAAATCAACACAATCCTTAAACCAGCAAAATATGTCTGTAACATAAATTTGTGGGAAGCACTCAATCGAGAATTGTTTATAAGTAAATGCAGTCCATCTTATGGACGTGTTTATGGTGTTTAAGTTGCAGTTGATCATTTTATGGTGAAGAAAGATGGATTTGTATCAGCAAAACCATTCAGAGAGAAGTAATGAATTTGTTCCTCAAAGATATGCAGTAATGATAACTCACATTCTCCACATTAAATAAAATAGTTGAGTATTTAGGTCTGATATATCAGTTGTACTGACCTGTCCCTTCCCTCTGGACTAATACCCCACCCCATGCCCAATTTAATTTGGGGTAAAATAGGATTTTAATGTATATTTTGCCTTTCTGTGTATCTTTTCCAAGCTTCTCTGGTGAGAAGTGGTGAGTTTCTGTGATAGAGATGGGATTTTGACCATTTTTCTACAGAGAAATTATACACATTCCCCTTATCATTTCTGAGATGATTGCTAATGATCTGCATTCATCATCGTTGTTCTCATTTTGTTTATGTGATGATAGACAAGGGAAGACTTCAATATATAAAGTAGACTTTCTCATTCTGCATTTAACCTGCATGCAGGTGAAAATTTCAAGGGTGAAGACTTTGGAAATCTTTTTATGTATCACTGTAAATTTGTGTTACAAATTTATTGAGAATGTACCATATTCTTAGTGCAGTTAAAGAAAAAAACCTATACTTTAAAGAAATCACCAGAACAGAGCAGCTGCAACCAAGACTTCAACAGGCCCCAATCTCCTGTTTAAATGATCTGAACCAATCCTGAATTCTTATCTGATTTCAAAGCAAAATAATCATAGGTTCAATAGTAGGTGCTCGGTGTAAGTTCATCTCTACAATGAGAGTTCACACCCCACACCCCCACCAATTACTACCAAAACCAAATGATTTTTTCCTTTAGAAGTCTTAAAATCTTGTAAGGTAGAGACACATAATTAACATTTGCTATGTAAATTAGTACAATTATATCATTCATATCTATTTTAGTCAGTTTTTCTGCCACTGTGACCCAAAGACCCAACAAGAACAATTTTAGAGGAGGAAAAGTTTATTTGACACTCACGGTTCAGAGGTCTCAGTCCATAGATGGCCAACTTCATTGCTCTAGGCCTGAGGTGAGGCAGAACATCATAGCAGATGGTAGAAGTGCATGGTAGAGGAAAGCAGCTCAGGGCATGGCAATCAGGAAGCAGAGAAGTCTGTTCACCAAGGACAAAATGTAAACACCAAAAGGCATGCCCCTAGTGACTTATTTCCACCAACCGCACCTTACCTGCTTACTGTACCGTTGTTAATCCATATCAGGTAATCAATGGTCTAGGCTCTCATAACCCAATCATTTCCTCTCTGAATTTTCTTGCATTGTCTCACACATGAGCTTTTAAGGGAACACCTCATACCTAAACCATAACAATGCCCATGGGTGTTCTGATCATGAAGTGAACTAAGTGCTAAGGAACTCCCAAGCAGGGAATAAGTGATTCTTCCAGGAAGAAAGGAAGAGGAGTGGGGATGCCACTGAGACAAGAATTGTGGTGTCAATCCTGCCCTGGTTGCTGAACAGGAACCCTCCCCTTGCAGAAAGGGATGTGTGACTTAGGAAGATGTTCAAAAGACCTACACATATGCTGTATTCTGTGTTGACAAGCTGTCCAGAGTGTGAGATTTTTAATGCCCTGGGAGCTGGGATCAGCTGAGAAAAGACTCCGAATGCCTTGCTAAGGGTTTGTCCTTGAGAGGTTGTTGGAGCATGGCTACCTCTGATTTTGGAGCAGCAACACTTGCAGTGAATTTCAGCAAGGATGCTCAGTTTTTAACCTGCATTGGAACCCCTGATAGGACATTTTTAAATGCAAATTGTTTAGCCCCTCTTCAAAACTTCTGATTCAGTCAGTGTGAGTAAGACTAATGAATATGCATTTCTAAGAAGTTCCAGTGAAGCAGATGTTGCTTACTAGGTATCCCTCTTTGAGAACCACTATTTTAGACAGTAAACTGAAATATTTAGGACAGAAGTCATTGATATGTGTATGTGAGGTTATTAAAATAAGTAAGATATGAGGCAAAAAATATTACCCATAATATGCCCCTAATGATCTTCATCGTTCAGTGTTTTTGAGAAGCACTACATTCATCAGGTTGATCATTCCAGAGAGTTTCCTTTCCTTTTCAGTAAAAGCAGAATTCCTTGAGTTTCTGGGAAAACATAGACCCCTCTACACCTTTCCTGATTTTATTAAGCCCAGTTCAAAGGAATACATACATTACCAAGCTTCAAATGGACTTAGCCCTCTTACTCTTGGGTCATCTTTTTCTTTCTTCTCCCAGCTCCACATGCAGAAAAAAGAAGCATCCAATCTGCCTTTATAAGCTCTGGAGCTACTATCAAGAAAGCTGAAAGGGGCGTATTGGATGCTTTATGGGGGCTCCCTTGTGTGGGGATTTTGTCTTCCTCTTGCTGCCTGATCTTATACCTCAATGCTATTCAATCACTTAGATGCATCCTGGTCCTTCTCTGTATTTAGTGTATGTGATTTGTTAGAGAAATTGGTGTCCCTTGTAAAGGAACTATTCTAGAGCTACCTTGGGAAAGAAGAATGATCCCCAAAATTGTAAGGTAGGTTTAAATGCCATTTCACTAATCTAGAGATTTCAAAAAAATGGTTCAATGTTAATGAGCTGTGATAGCAACAAAGAGGAATAAGCCTATAGGTTAGGGCCCCACAGGATAATTGTCCAGTTTACCTTACCCTAATTTTGTTTGAGGTGATTTTAAGACCTTTTCTGCTCAAAGTGTGTGGTGGGGAACATTTCTAGTTCAAGTCACTAAGAATGGGAGTATATTTAAGAAAAGTCCATCATGGGGCTTGGTCTTCTAGCTGTTCATTCAGAATGCCAGTGATGTGTCACATACTCTTCTAAAGCTCAGTGACCAAAAGATAAAAAGCTATCTCTCCTGAAACTTACATTCTAGTGGGGAGGAGAACCAAAAATCAAGATATTTTAGTAAACCTAAACCATGTTTGGTAATCAGAAGTGCCAAATACAGGAAGAAATTAGGGAAGAGAATGAAGTAGTGTAAAATGGGGAAAGGGGGTACAATTTTAGATAGGATAGCTCAGAAAGGCATCACTAAGAAAGTGACTTTTGAGCAGAGACTTGAAGGAACTAAAGGAGCTGGTCATATGAAAACTTGGGAAAGAGCATTCTACAAAGAGAGCAATGTACACAAGTCCCTGAGGCCATACTTGCTGTGTGCATGTTTGATGTATTCTGGAATAAGCAAGGAGTCCAGAGAGACTGGGGAGAGTGGGATTGGAGATGAGGCAGGGAGAAGATCCTTGTAGGTCAGTGACTTGAACTTGTGCCTGAGTGAGATGGGACATGTAGAAGGTGTCTCATTCAAACAAAGAAATGGCTTCATCTGATTGAATATTTAATGAGATCATTTGGTTACTATTTTGACTATTGAGAAAAGAATGAGAGGAACAGTGCGAAGGGGGACAAGAGCATGAGCAAGGGAATCAAAAGGGAAGCTGTTAAAAAGAATTGAGCCAGAGATGATGGTACTTGAAGATGTTAATAGTGGAGCTAGTAAGAAATAGCCAGATTCTCATATCCTGGAGGTTTGGCAGAAAGGGTTTGCTGATGGAATGTGAGGTGTGAGAATGAGGGTCATTTAGGATGATGCCATGTTTGGGGGTTGAATGAGCTGAAGATGGTATTGAGACTGGGAAGGGAAGTGGGTTTGGGTAAGATTCATTTTGATAAGTGTACCATATTAAGTTTGAAGTGCATATTAGACATCTAAGTAGGCAGTAGGATATATGAGCCTGGGTTCAGGGGCGGTATACGAGTATCCAGGGAGTTGTAGCATATAAATTTAAGGTATGAGATGAATGAGATCACCAAAGGAGTGAGTGCAGGTGGAAAATAAAATGAGTTCCAGGATTAAATCCTGTGACAGCTTGGTCTTATCTTTTGATGTTTAGAGGTCAGGGAGATGAGAAATCCCTGAAAATAGGATAAGAAAAGAGTGTAGCAACCTGGAAACCAAGTGAAAAAGATTTTAGGAGGAGAGAAGTATTAGCTATGTCAAGTCCTTCCCATAGGTCACATAAGATCAATACCAAAAATTTGCCAGTGGACTTCACAATATCACTGATGACCTCGGGAAGAGTAATTTGGGTGGAATGGTGAGTAGATTGCAATGGACCCAAGGGATAAAGAGAAGTAAGGAGTTGATGACATCATGAATAATATTTCTAAAGGAGTTTTTTGTTTTAATGGAAAGGACAAAATGTAGTGATGACGTGAAGGAAGAGGGAGATCAAGATGGAAGTTTTAAATGACAGAAATAATAACCTGTTTAGATATTCATGAGAATAATGGAATAGAGCAAACATGGTTGTATAAGAAAGAGAAAAGAAAATGGTTATTTTTTCTTAATTTCCATGCCGTTCAGAGGGGAAAAGGGGCTGGAGTCCAGTGTTCCACAGGATTGCCCTTAACTGGGAGCATTAATACATCTTCTGCCTGGTAACAGGAGAAAGATGAAGTACAGGACAGATGGTGGTAAATGAGCAGACCTGATCGAGGGTGCTTGTGGAAATGTTCTTTTGATTGCTTCTGTTTGAAAGGGCTACTGGGGAAGTGGTTCCTTGAGGAAGTGCCGGCTTTTACTTAAAGCAAAATTGAAGGGGATGTTCACAGCAGAGGCTGAGCATCCAAGGTATTTTGCTGAAGATTGACCGTGAGTCCAAGTAATACAGTGGAGAGATTTCAGAATAAGGTTAGGGAGCAGGGGACATCAGAGTCTGGGTGATGTGAGAAATCTGCATTTCTCCTGATTACTTTGCAATCCAGTCTCAATACAGCTTGGTCTTATCTGGGAGCTATCTTGAATCTTTCTCCTTCCAGGACACAACTGAGGTTCTGTCAGGGCTTTCCTGGCAGCAGGGAGAACCAGTCACATGGGAAGGTAGAAGGCCCACCTCACTTCCAGATCCCTTTTGGATCTCTGGTTTGTGCATAGTTAAACTATGCGTTGCTGTGCTCTGGTCCTGAGAAAGTTCCCATCCTGGCTGGTTGTGCTGGCCTTTCACCATGCCTCTGTGGGTCTGTTGAGGAGGGAACTGAAGAGGAAGGGCAACCAGCTTTGCTGCCCAGAGTAGTGTTTCCCAAGCCCTAGTAACTTGAGTACTAGCCTTGAAACCTTACCGCAGCTGCACAGCACCTGTACTCTGTGTTCACTGATTAATTTACTGGACTTATACTCACCTTTTCTTTTTTTTCCTTTTGGAAAGATCTTTTTCAAGGGAACTCATAAGAAACCTGCCACAATCAAAATATTATTTTAAAACAAATGAATACAGAACCAGAATGATGGAAATTTTTAAAAAATGTCTATCCTGTATGACCCCCAGATCATCTCATTTGACACTTTGGAAAGAGTGAACCAGAGAAGAACTGGGACTCAAAACTTGATCCTCCTCATAAAACTACCCACCTGGATATTTTCCTATTATTGCTTCTCTTTTCCTATGATGTCCCTGTCATTTACATGTAGGAGAATCCAGCTGAACTGTTTTATTTAAGAAGGGCATTTCTCTGATGTGCAGATTAAGATTTCCTATCCAGGGACATGACCCATTAAAAAGCCCTGAGGTGGGAGACGATGTGCATTTAAGGGAGGGTAGCAGGAGTGTAAATACCCGAGGAGAGAGAAATATAAGGTGAATGTAATGTAGGTAGTGGGTGTAGGTTAAACAATGGTGTCTTTTTAAGGAGTAGAGTGAAGTTACTAGGTGTTTTTAAAGAAGGAGGTGGACTGATCAGACTTGAGTTTTAAAAAGATTCCCTTACAGTTGTGTGAAGTAGGGATTGGAAGGTGCAAATGTAGATGTAGACATTGGGAGAGACTGGCAAAATTTACATCAGACCCAATAGCCTAAACTAAGATGCTAGTGATGGCAAAAGATGAAAGGGTGGAGCTCCAAGAAATGCTTAGGAAGTAAAAGGAGTACTAACTAGCACTTTGTTTGAATTGACTATGTTGAGAGAATGGTGTTTAGGAATGGCTTCGGCATCTCTAGCTGGCATGAAGTGGTAGGTGGTAGTGAAATAACGTTGAGAGGGACAACACCAACATTGAGATGGGAAAATATGTCAAGTACAGTTCACAACAAGGTAGCTTGGAAACATGCGAAGAAAAATGTCTCCAAATTGGGTATGTGGGTCAGGAGCTTAGTAGAGATGGGAATTCAAGGTCCTTTAGTGTGTGCTTAGGTCTGTTTATAAAGGCCAGTGCGGTCCGCCAGCCTCTTACTGCGATGAGTTGATATGCTGCAGAAATTTCACCTCAGTCAGCTAGCTAAAGGCTGGATTGAAAATTGTTCCTCTAAAAAAAGACAAAATATATTGTGCACTTATAATCACAGAGATGTAGAAATATTCTTCCTTCTCTTTGTCTTCTCCCCCCCTCCTGTCTACCCCTTTGTCTTCTCCCTTCCCTCTCCTCCTGCCTCTTCTCTCTCCTTTTTTGACTATCCTTCTCTTTTTTCTCCTCCTGTCTACTGTAGTAGCCTCTGGTGACATTTTGAATGAGCACACCCAAAAGGTCATCCTGTGGGATTTCCTCTCTCCAACCCAAGTGGAGAATTAAAGGACAGTTTTTGTAACTGATTAATAGGTGACCACTGGTCCTTCTGGCATCTGCCACATGCTGCTTATAACAAGATTTGGGAGCCAAAGATGCCCATTTAATTGAGTACAATTATTATTTATAAGTTATATTTATGCAACTAGATTAATGCTTTTAATTCTAGAGAAATTTTACATGCTAATCATTTTTAATTTAATGTTTAAATTATGTTTTTAAATTTTTAGTTACTTTTTCTTCTAATTAATGCTGATTCATTTTTGTTTGCCTGGTTAATAGATTACTGTCCTAGATGAGACATGGACCGTATTCAGGCGTTACAGTCGTTTTCGAGAAATGCATAAAACATTGAAATTAAAGTATGCAGAGGTAAGTTATGAAATTATTATCTTCAATTAAGAACATTCATTTCATAAAGCAAATGAGCTGATTGCATTAGCAATGTCCCCCACCTCTCTCTCTTTCTCAGTATTAGCTTGTTTCACCAAGTTTTTATTTTAATTACTCATCTATCAAAGATAGCTTTTTAGTTTTTGTTTTTTCTATTTTTATTCTACACTGTTTAAAGACTTTGTGAATACAAGATTTTGAAAATGATAATAAATTAACTGCATCTTTTTCATAAATTTCATGATTAATTTTAAATAAATTTTTTAATCAATTTGCAACTGATCAACTATAAGACCTATTAAAAGAAATAATAAATTATTTAGTATAGATTTGTCCTTTTTATTCTTAAAAACTACATCCATGCTTAGACTTCCGCTCCATGAGAAATTGAGACATGAGCATTATTTTGCCATCAAGTATGGAGAAGGGGAATAGATAGCAATACGAATTTATCTAGAAGCAAGAAAGTATTTCATGGATGAGACCAGATGTCCAGGGTGTATTGATACATAAGTAATCTTTTCCTTTCCAGAGAAATACTGGCTTTTGAAATAATTTTAAGCAAAGAAAATTATTCCTAGAATGAATTTGTGTTTTCCTAATGATAAGGATGAAAATGATTTTATTTCAACTATAAAAAGTCTGTATATGTATATCTCTTTGAAAATTTGGATTTTAACTGACTGCAAATCAATGAACACGCACTGCCTAATTAGCCTGCTTTCACTATTGATTTTCAACACTATTTTTATAGTTTATGACATCCTAAAAATAAATTAGAATTTTGTCCCTAATTTGGTTCACATTAAATAAATAATATTTCCTTAACATTATGGTTTCTGCCCTTTCTTTTCTGACTTACAATACAAAGGGAAATATCTGTAAATAAAATGGTTCCTTGATTGTAGAAGAACCTTGAGTCCAGGTAAAATTGAGCTATTTCTTAAATTCTGTTATTCAGCTGTCATACTAGTTAGTATTCTGTTAAAATTAAAGAAGCTTCAGGTAGGGATTATAATTCAGTGTCCCCAAGAGGCTTCAGTCCCAGAAGTAAACACACAAAATTCAAGTTATGAAGTTCATTTCTGTAATTTACCCTCTATGTCTCAAACTAATATTGACAGTAAAAGTAGAAATGTTATATACATATTAAATGTAAAGAGCAACTTGTTTTGAAAGTGAGTTTTGCAGCTCATTACCTAGTTGGCTATGAGTTACTACATCAGTTCTTTAATAATGTACAGTTTTTGCACATTGTATTAACATCACTGAATTCCCAGAGTAATAGGTAGAAAAAGAAAGAAAAGGATGAAAATTTTCTATACATATACACACATGCACACACTCCTACTCATTCATAATTATATTCATATCATATCTAATATTAGTTTAACCCATCCTATATAGATAGTTTTCTAGATTCCAGTAAAACAGTAATGGATAAAAACAAAAATCTCTTATATACCCTAAATTCATATGGGAAGAGATTAAAAATAAGGAAACATAATGACTAATACTTGAAAATTAAGCATGCCATGTTGCAGTTGCCAATTTAAGTAAGTTGCTTGCTTTATATGAAAAATGCCAGAGTAATGGAGCAGAAGGTTTGGGGCACTTTACCATAATTTTTTTTCAGTTTGGGCTCATTGACAAGATGATATTCTAGTTTTAATATGAGCTAAAATATTCAAAATCATATGAAAAGAATCGGTATACATCTCTAATCAGTGTTTTCAAAGAAAACTAAATAAATCTAACACAAGCAATCTTTAAAGATATAATAGAAGAAAACTTCCATGTGATTAAGAATAATGTGAATCAAAGAATAAGAGTGGGTACAACTATTGACTTCTCCTGACCCTGGTCAAAAATGGAGCCTCCATCATTCTCCAGAGGTTACTGAGCCTACACCTGCCCAAATGCTCCAGGCACTGCCTTGTGGACATCCCAAGGAAACACAAGGAAAACTCTGAGACCTGTCCTGTGGAGGGTCTGGCGGTCCTGTCCATAACCTCTAGAGAGTGAGCACCAGAAAACTGGACTTGGCAACCATCATTTATGCTTCCCAAGGGATACAAAGTGGGTGCTTAAACAGGTGTGTGCTTTGGAAGAGGAAAGGGAATAGCAATTACCAAAAACCAACTTAAGCTGGGTGAAACAAACCAGAGCAACCTGGCTCATTTTCTTCTGTGGTAACAGAGTCCATGTTGTATGAATGAGCAGGCACCTTCCATGTGCTAGCCACTGCACTAGAGAATTCCACCATCCCATTTACTCTTACAACCACCTTGTGAGGAAGGTGTTTTCCCGTTTTGTGGACACTGAAGTGCAGAATTGGCACCTGCCAAAAGCCACAGCACTTAGGAAGGCAAGATTTGAACACAGATCTGTTTGAATACAGAAAATAAATGAGTACTCACCACACTGTTGGAAAGGGAATGGGGAGTACAGGGTCTCTTTTTGGGGTGATGACAATGTCCTAAAATTAGAGACTGGGGATGGAGCTCAGTGGTAGAGCACTTGTCTACTTGCATGTGCAAGATCCTGGATTCCATCCACAGCCCTGCAAGAAAACTTCCTAAAATTACTGGTAATGCTTATGAACATATCAAAAGGGTGAATTTTATGGTAAAAAAGTTGTATCTCAAGGAAAAGAGATGTAAGGAGTAAAAAGACTGTAATATAGGCACTGGGGAGCTGGGGAAGTGACTCAGTGGTAAAGCCCTTTGTCTAGGATAGGTGAGGCCCTGAGTTCAATCCCTAGTCCCACCACCTGAAAAAGAAAAATCATATGTATATATGTAATATATAATTATGTATACTAAAGAGTGCTATGCTTCAGTTTTTACAAACTGTAAAGATGAGTAGAGGGAAAAAAAACGATGTGAATCTGAAAATCAAAGAGATTTCTTGGTACCAGGAAACACTAATGAAGAGATTATCACATATGTACAATTTTTTCAAGGGGGAAATGTGTATTACAAACATATTTTTAAAAATTAAGTGACCATCAAATGAAGAAATTCAAACTGGCTTCATTTATTCACTCACAAGCATGGATCGAGCAACTCTTCACTGTGTATACAGTTGTGAATAAGACAGCCACATTCGGATCTCTCATGAAGTAGAGAGAATAAACAAATAAGGCAACTTCAGATATACTAAGTGCCTTATAGGAATTGTGTGGCATAAGAGCTGGATAGTAGGCTACTTTTGAGGGGACTGGCCAGGCTGCCTTTCTGTATAAGTGAGGTTTGAGCTGAAACCTGAATGTTGAGATGGAGCCAAGCATGAAAATCTAGAGGTAAACACCTTTTATGTAGAAATAACAGCAAATGCAAAGGCCTTTGGTGGAGGGGGCAGTTTGGTGTGTTTTAGGAATAAAACACCTGTGAAAAGTATCAAAAATGGTAAGAATGAAGCAGAGGGCTAGGTAGAGGTCTATCAAGTAGGGCCTTGAACCATATTCTTAGCACATGGGAAGCCACTGCAAGGTGTTCAAGTAAGAAAGTGAGCCAATTTTTACTTTTAAAAGACCATTTTAATGGCTGTATAGACAGAGATTGTTAGGATTATAGAGAGCTTAAATCTAGAATTCTGTTTTAGACATTGAATTTGACGATGATTTTAAACACTGATTTGAAAGTACCAAGAAAGATGAAGGATGTATACCTACAGATTAAGGGGAAAAGATATTATTATAAACTTTCTCTCAGAAATCATTGTTTAGATCACCAATAAATGAGAACAACTCTTTTATTTTTGCTCAGTTTTTAGCCAAGTTTCAGTATGTAAACCAGTATATTCATAACTTCTGCTCACAGGCATCTCTTTTCCTGAGGACACACTCAGAATTGAAATAGTAACAAGAATGGAAATTGCTTTTCCATGTTGAGTTCAAGTTTGTAACTTATAATTACTTCATCATAAGGATAAAAAAATTAGTTATGTAAAAGAACCATGAGACACACGTGTGCATATTATTTCAAAGAGAAGAGATAAGTGATCAGTGATTTGAAACCATGTACTAAGCTCCTAAAATAAACACTGTATGTTGAAAGGAGGCATGCTGGTTTCAAGCCCTGGGGAAACTGTGCTAATGCCTTTCAGTTGCCATGACTGTGACCCTTTTCCTCACCCTTTCCTGAGTGCTTACCATGTACCTAGTATTATCCTTAGCATCTCATGATGCTCTTGACAGCACTGTGAAGGTAGGGGCCATATCAGATATCAGCTGAGAGTGAGAGACGTGAATAATGTGCCTTATGGTACACAACCGTGAGTGGAAGCCAGTTTTGAAAACCAGTTTGACTCCATTTCCCCTTTCTAAACCAACAATGACATTAAAATTTGGTTTCAAAATGCACATGACCTATAAAAACACAGTAGCATGCCACTCTAGATCTAGATGAAGCATTTCAAAGGAGAACAGTATTATGCATTTAACATTTTCCAAAGGAAGTTGAAATACAAAGTTGAATATTATCCATACATTTGTAAAATTGGAGTTGCTTTTGGGCAGCGCAGATTCGCATTATCTTGCTTGCTAAGTTTATGTTGGGAGTTGAGATCAATGATGTGCTTATTGGGAATTTGTCAAGTATTATTGCTATCATTAGTGCTCAGATTATCACCATCTCTGTCTATAATGTTAATCTTGAAGTAATCAACTACTTTCAAATAGTCTATTTGGCCTGAAAACATCCTAGGAATCACTTGACTTGTTAAAGACATAACCTCTTCAAAGCCAAAGGGTTGATGCAGAAAGATCCTGAAAATTTCTTCCCACAGACAACTGTTTGATAGCCAGGTGAAACATCATCTCTTTACCTAACTCCTTCACCAGATCAGGCTCATTATTTCTGTGCAAGTAGAAAACTATTCTTATTCTCTGTATAGCAAGGGTAACAAAATGCTTGCTGATAATATGTTTTTTAAAAGTGATATGTATTAAATTTTCCTAGTTATATAGGGATCCAGATTTTAGATCAAGTTGGAAAAATATTGAAGAGCACAATGAAATTCAAAACATAAAGAATCTATAATTTGCATGCCAAGGTAGAGAATCTTTTGTCACCTTGAAACTTTGGTTTTTGTCACAGCCTATAATCTTTTGCAACTTTGTCTAAAATTATATCCTGTTCTTTCACATTTTCTTCTGGAGTTGAGCCATGTTCTCCTGGAGGATATACTCTAAAATAGTTTGATGTGATAGTTCCATTTATGGAGATTCTTTTTTTTTCTTTCAGTAATCTTTTTTCCCAAATGGATTACATGTTCATGGTAAAAGATTGACATTATTCAAAGATATATCTAGGGACTGTGAAAGTTAGTCTTAATCTAGCCCTCACTGTTTGCAGTGCTTACCAGGAGGTCTTCTTAGATCCAACTATAAATTCAGAAGCACACACTCTCTATTGGCCATACTTTGCGTCACGGTCCCTAGAAAGGATACAGGACAGGGGCCTCTTCTTGCCAATAGGGCAGAGGCTTGGTGAGGACCTCCTAGCATTCTGCAGCATTCTACGCAGCTTTCCAGGAGCCTTTTCCCCACCTTTCCCAGGTAATAGCTTAGGTGCATGGAGATGAGACCCACCTGGACAGATGCAAGAACTTCTCCAGCTTCAAATCCCATGTCACAGGAAACCAGTCCTGTTATCAGTGGAGTATAACAACTCCACTGGCAGAAGAGTCTCTACAAGAGGCACGTGAAATTATCCATTAACCTCATCTACAGTTAGGCTTCCCAACATATAACTGCCATTCCTCCTGTCCAGAAGCACTTTATCAAGAAGTGGTGGGGAGATCGTCTTTACCAGCATTGCCTACTAACAAAATTGACATTTCACCTTTTCACCTTTCAAGTTTCCAGAATTCTCTTGTTAGACATTTGGGTACTTTCCATTTTTTTCCTGTTTAGGACAACTTCTCTGAACATTCTTGAACATACTTACATGTCTTCTGATCTGAAAGTTTCTCTGTGAAAAATAAAAAACTGATCATTGATCAAATGTCCTTAAAGACTTAATTTGTGAAAATTCAAGATCAGGAAGGAATACATAGGAGGTGGGTAGGCTTCGAACCCTGAAGATCATCACCCTTGGAAGAAGATTTTAAGAATTCCTTAGCCACCATTCAACTGGTCTTTGAATTTTTCCCTGTTTGCTCACATTCCTGTGGTTCATTATTTGCTATAATTTTCCATAAAAGAACAATATGTTCTGGTCAGCTGAAGATCCCTCAGGGAAGCTTTATATACACTTGGATGGTAGACCAGTTAAAACTATAAGGAGCTGTCGATCACATAATATATATCTCTGAAGAAAATAGAAGGAACTGAGAATTATTACAAGCAAAATGAGTGAATGAATTGGAAGGGAAGAATTCCCCAGCTTGTATAAAACTACAAGTTGGGAGTGCAGGGCAGGGTAAAAGCAGAAAACTAAGAAAACCGTAATCTGCTTTTTATTGTACAGTGACAAAATGTTGTGAAGGAAAAATGAAAACTAAATTCTTTGCCCTCTATACAGAAGAACAAATAGTTGCACATGGTCTTAGCTCATTTGCAAGTGCATGCCCATTCTGTTTTCAGATATACTACATGAGTGGGCTAAGTTCTTCTCGCCGGAGATGCTACATTATTCTGGGTGGTTTAAAATTGTTTTATTTTTATTTATTCATTTTTCTTAACCTTAGTGGTTTCTTCTAGATTCCAAATAGGCTTCCCCTTTTGTTTCAAATTACTTTGTCCTCTTGATATAATGACATGTATTATGCAAGACAATAGCTCCTTCTGTTTTTCATTCTCTGACTCCCTTTCATTGACCTCATATGGAATGGTAATCAAATTAAATCCTGTGTTTTCAAATTCCACATCTGTAAAATGATAATGCCACAGCCAGTTTGTAAAAGATTGTGAGAGCCTCAAATAAAATAAGTTATCGAAAGCAACTATCAAGTATTGTACAGCATCTGCCAGATTAGCTTGTCTTTGAAATTTTATCATGCATACCATTTCTGCAGTGTTCTTTTTTTCTGTATGAAAACATATATTTTTTGACTCTTACTAAAATGAGTGTAAGACTTAAATATCAATCAAGTTATGGTTCTCAGGAACAAAACCCTGTTAAGTGTTCCCTTTTTGTTTCTCTGAGGAGGAGGTAGAGATACTGATACTATATAAGTCTAGTGTCCATGCAGTTTATTGGTGAGTCCAGATCACTGTGTCTGAGAGTCTTCCAGACAGAAACCTAGCCCATCTAGAAGTTGAAGAGAAAAATGAAAGCTTTTAAAACCACATTCCTTTTTTATCTATTAAAATGAATAGTAAAGACCTAGTGTCCCCCTGTGGCTTTTTGGATAACTGGTTTTATAGTCTCTGAATGTATTTAAGAAAGTTGTATGACTTGGGACAGGAAAATCAGTGAGTCTTTGTAAGAGCTACTCTTCTCAGAAGTTCAGCAATGCCAACCACTGTCTAATTTTTTAAAGGACTTTATTTTAGTACATTTAACAAGGAGTTCTCCCTTCCAAGTTCTAGAACTTAAGGGGAATTACTATGGACTGAATGTTTGTGTATCTCCAAAGTTCATGTCTGAAATCTAATTCCAAATTTGTTGGTATTAAAGTAGAGACTTTAGGAGGTGATTAGATCCTGAGGGTGAAGCTCTGATCCAAGGGATTAGTGCCCTAATACAAGGTGGCTGAGAGATCTTAGCTCCCCTCTACCTCCATGTAAGGACACAGAAGGTGGCAGGCACCCAATCTGCTTTCCCCTGGATCTTGGACTTTTCAGCCTCAAGAACTGTGAGCAATAAAGTTATTTTGTTCATAAATTACCCAGTCCAAGGAATTTTGTTATAGCTGCAGGAATAGGCCAAGACCAGTGTCTATCCTCTCTGGAGACTTCCCATAGTGAAAGGGGTTAATTGGAATTAATAATTGGGGACCTTTTTTACGATGTTCTTGGCTAGAAGTGATTCTGAAACAATTTTGTGTTGCTGCTTAGAGGCCTAGGAATGAACAATGATAATGGGGCATTTTGTCTAGTAAAATGTAGTCAAAGCAAGTGTCAAGGAAATTGTTAATGTCCATGCCTGGTGAGAGTATACGTTACCTTGAATAGGCCATGCTGCCTGCCTACATCATAACTAAGTCATCACAATTTGTGGGAAAGCATCAGTCACTAGAGTACCCAAGTGTCAAACACAATTAGCCTCGATCAGATGCATCCCTAAAGGGGCATCCTTCTCCCTGAAAAGCTGAGTGAGAGAAATATTTTGAGAGCCTTTGAGTGAAAATGGAAGATTACTGTGTTGGAGGAATTGTTCGGTCTCACAGCTGGCACTCTCTGGGTGCCCAGTAAATACCAGTGGGAGGGAAGGAAACAGTTAGGCAAGAGGTTATTTAATTTGCATGTGGACTTTCAGTTTGTGCTGATGGAACCATTTATCACCTTCTATATTCTCCAAGCGATTTCCCCAATGTAGCCTCAAAGAAAGACAGGAAAAGAAGCTGGCTACTGGCTTCGTATTTGTCTTTGATAGCTATTTACCATCTATCATTGAAATGCACTCTAGACTGTTTTATAACCAGCATTCCAAATTTAATATAAAAATTGCAAATCTGCTCACCACCCAAATTACAACACTACCGACCATAGCCACAGGGAGCATCCAGTAAGCCTTAGATAAATTTAGTCGCACCAAGCTCTCAGCTTCTTTGAATTTTTTAATAGCAAGTAGCTATGTAGGCAAAAATAGAGGGCTGCCAGCTTTCTGATCTGGTATGTTATCAGAGGCCCAGGTTTCTCACTTTGTGGTTTGTATTACACTGTTCTCTCCACCTGGTAGATAAACAGCATTTAAATCACTGCTTTCAAGGGTAGGTAGAGAAGCAAAGAGTATTGAATTACCTTGGAAACCTTTCCAAAATATGTCAACTCAGGCCCTCAACTAGGAAATTCTGCTTCAGTAAATCTGGGGTGGGTCCCAGGACATGTATTTGGGGAAAAGCATCCCCCAGTTGATGCTCCCTGGACCACTGATTTAGATATTTTCTGTCCTTTCTTTTGCATTCACCTTGGGAACATTAGTTGATTTTTCATTATAATAGATCATTAAATCAAAGAGGTGATATCCAGTGACAGATAATCTTGAATCTTATCAACATTAATAACAAACTCATTCAGACCTGAACAATGAAGAAGAACTGTCTCTTCAATTAACCAAAGACGTAGACTTATATCATATTCTTCTTTGCAGCAAGCAAGGAAACTTGTATAGCAATGGGCTTGGAACCCACAGTAAAAATGTCCACCTGCCAAGGAGCCTTAATGACTTAATGAGTAGTCAGTTTTTCATTTTAGACAAGGGAGACCAAACACCTCGAGAGAGTTTTCTTCAAGGTCACTCTAAGACCTAGGAGTGGGCAAGGTTCATGTCTCCTGATTCCTGGTCTCACGTGCTTTGTCTAACAGTGTTCTTCATGACAGCATTCGTTCTAGAAGGGGAAATTTACAGAATGTCCTATATGAGAGATCAAAGATGAGAAAATCAGTTGCATAGCAAGTCCCCATGGATGTTAACTAGACGACCAGAAATTGTGTTTCTTCTATTGAATGTGATTATAATGACAAGTTCCTGGCATGCCTCAGTTCTTGAAAGAGACAATTAGCATCATACTAAGAGATGGAAAATACAAGCCTTTGAGTTGGTTCAACTTCATATTCTTAAAATTGCAATATTTAATATTCACAGATCTGGATGTTCTTACTTTCAAAAATTGTTGCCGCATACATGAATGTTCTCAGATCTATTTTCACTGGCTCATGCCTGAATGAAATTGACACTGGCTTTGGGAAGATGAAAACTTCATGTGGAAAAGCTACAGGCTTTATACAAATATAACTGGAAATTGATGCAGTCCTAAACTACATTTCCAAGTATGATTTTATACCTAGGACAATTCCAAGTTTTAGTACTTCAGTGACAAGAGGACAGCAGCTTCCATTAATGATGTGTCTGTTTTAGTTAGCTTCTTTGCTGCTGTGACTAAAGGACCTGACCAGCGCAATTGTAGAGGAGAAAAGGTTTATTTGAGGGCTCACGGTTTCAGAGGTCTTAGTCCATAAAAGGCCAGCTCTGTTCTTTGGGGGCTCAAGGGGAGACTGAACATCGTGGAGGGAGAGTGTGGCAGAGGGAAGCAACTCATATCATAATCAGGAATCAGAGAGAAATTCCACTTGCCAGATACAAATATATACCCAAAGCCACGCCCCAATTCCACCTCCTCCAGCCACATCTTACCACTTCAGTCACCACTCAGTTAATCCCTATCAGGGAATTACATCACTGATTGGATTAATACTCTTGCAGCCTAATCATTTCTCCTCTGAACCTTCTTGCACTCTCACACGTGAGCTTTTGGGGGACACCTCACATCTAAACCATAACAGTGTCCTAATTGTAATTGTTGACTTCTCTGGACCACTAACAAAGATTTCTGCATTGCTCCTTCATACAGCACATATTTCATGACAGTGTAGTATGTGACAAGTCCTGAGAGAGGCACAGAGCAAGTGGCTCATAAGTATTGTGTGGTGTGGGCTTCAGACCTCTGATGGTCTCAAGGTAGCTCATTGCTTCTTAACAGTCCATCTAGGTTGTCCTGAACAATTGCTGCTTCATGCCTCTAACAAATCAAACTTGGAAGAGAATTGCCTATTTGTTTGTGAGTATATTTCTCAGTGACAGCTGTTCTTATAAGGCCTTGGGAGCTGCTATTAATTTTGAGTAGTCAAAAATGCTTCCATCTAGTCAGCCGTGAGAATCATGGCAGCCTTTTGATGAGTTTTCATTATTTGCATTTCTCAAAAGCTGGAGTGGTTGAAATTTACAGCCACAAACCTGCAATGTGCAGATGTTTCAAAAACTGCCAGTTATACGTGGGTATATATACTTGCAAAGATAGCTTATAGCTGATGTGAGCAATGAGGGTGCCTTGTTAAAATTTTTCCTCTAGTCTGTAAAAATTGAGTTCTAGTTAAGTAGCCAAACATCACTGAAGTAAAGAAAATGACTAGTAAATGAGGAATTTCAATAAAGTACACTTTTATCAAGTGTTAACAGAAGTCAGATGTCTTCCTTTTATTAGTAAAGATGCCACAACTTTATTACTTCTCTGTCTTTTTTTCCCCAGTGACTTATAATCCAGTTTTAGCTACTTAATTGTTGAAAATCTTAGAAGATAAGCATGGCTTTTGTTCCTCGTTTTAATTTCTTTTCTATATTTAAGGCTGCTGTTATTTATAATCCAAAGTAATGAAGTTGCCATTTATTAAAACCTATGCAGTCTGTTGCCTTCAAAACCACCTGGACTTAATACAGGGTCTGGTTAACCTAAAAAGTGAACTTGGCTAAAAGAGCTTCTAATGAAAGCAAACTTTCTAATTACATTTAATCTGTCGTCTTGATGGCAGCAGACTGGCCGACCTTCTCTTAATGTAATAAACATTGAAGTCAGGACTGAGCTTGATGACTCTTAGAAGAAAATCAGACTGTGTCAGTTCACTAGGAATCAGAGAAAAATTAACTTGCAGATGAAAATATCACTATTCTGGGATCATCAAAAAATACTGCAGTATCACCAGAGGAAATGCTGACAATATTTCTAACAAGCATACATGTACTTGTAGCTCCTCAACTTGTTAGATGAATGGATTCTCACTGCTTCCATTTTCCTAAACCTGGGATTCACAAATAATACGTAGAAGGGTTGTATAAGTTTTAAGTAACGAATTGATTATCTTACTCTGTTGCTAATTCTTCATATCTATTTTTTAACCTAAAACTTAGAGGTTAATCACTTGGTTTTAGGTTCCACATGTACTGAAGAAGAGAAAGACAAATTTCATAGGAAATCAGTGGACCTCAAAATTACTGATTTCATTTTTCTAATGGCTGTTATTTCAGTCCTTTTGTCTCTAGAATATATTTTATTTACTGAATTGCAGAGCAAGCTTGTCATTATGTTTCTCTTAGAGCAAAAAAAAAAAAAGTGCTATTTTAATCCTCATTTGTTTGTTTCCTATGTTTTAGTCTGCATAATCAAATTTCATAATTATGCAAAGTAGGCCATAGGGCTGTTGTTAAAATTTCTTCCAGCACTCTCTAGGCTTATGATATCTCCTACAAATATCCCATTTATTTGACTTCAGTCATCATTTTTAACGCTAATATACAGTTTTCCCATAAGAGCTCAAGCATCTTTGCATCATTTCCCACTCCTGCTCTAAGGATAATGACTACAGCTAGAAAAGAGGCCATTTTGAAGGTTTTTCTCATGAATACTGCATCCCTTTTGTGCCTGTCCTTTTTCTGTTCTATAACCTCTTGAAAAGTAATGTGGTATGTTATTATATTGAACTCCATTTTCCCTGCACACATCTGAACCTTGCTTCAAATTAGTATATGGAGATTTTGCAGGAAGTTAGATACACTCCTCAAAAGCTGTTCAGTACAACCAAGATAAGAGGTAAAATGTCTCCACGGTATCTAAAATGCTTCTTGTAACTCAGTGTTGAGAGATTTTAATCACCAGAATCCAAGTCACAGAATTTCAGAGCTGAAAGGAAACTTTAACATCTCAGTTCAGTTTCTTCCCTTTAACAGATGATGAAACTAGGAACTAGAAAGGTTTTACACATTGTCCAACATGATTCAACCAGTTATTTGCCGAGACTTGAAATCCAATTTCCCCAAATCGCAGGTTATTAAAGCAAAAAGACATATGGCGTTAATTTAACTGTTCCATTAAATTTGGGAAAAGAATAATCACTTTTTACTGTTTCTATAAAAATGATGCATGTTCATTTATAAAAATTTCACATAATAGAGGAAAATACAAGAAGAAAGCAGCAGATTACCCAAAGTCATTCTCTAAATATAATTAATGTTACCATTTAATGAACATTATTTTAAGTATTCATTTAGAAAATGAATAGGCCCAGATAAAAGGTTGGATACATAAATTGATAAAAAAAAAAGGATCTAAAGTGATAGAAGAATAGGGGAAAAAAATAAAATGACCTTAAAACATTGTGTTCCTTCTAGATATGCTATTTTTAAGTATAGACATTAAATTTAATTTTACTTGAATTTAACCATGAAAGAAAATGGAATAAAACCATAGAATTTGCTGAACTTCAAATTAAAGTTTCTCCACCACAATATATAAGTCCTCTAAAATGCGTATGACTTTAAGAAAAAGATTTAAAAAACATTTTAGAAGATTATAAAGCCACTGGTTTTCAGATGATATGTTTATATTTCATAATCATGATTCTTCTGACAGAGATTAGTTTTATTTACTCCTACCTCAATTTTTAAAGTCATTATTTTTACGTTGTCAAAAAATATAGAATTCTCATTCTTTTTTGAATAAATTACCTCATAGTGTGAGTATTTACTCTACCATGTTTTCCTCATTCCTGAGTCTTCATACCTCTTGATTGGATATTTGTGGTCATCCAGGATGTTTTGGAAAGAATCACCTTGATATATATCACCAGAGTTCCTGTCTGTTTGAGAATGTCTTTCTGTGTCATGTATATGTGAAAAACACTTTAGTTAGTTATAAATTTCTTTTTTGTTTTCCTTAGCACATTTCATTTTGCATTATTGTTTTCTCAGTTGTATATTCTATATGCTATTCTGTGATTTTATTCTGTTCATCAATTTTGTTCCTTCTGCTAGGACTTTCATTCCACTAAACTTTTTGTTTCTTCATTTCTTTCTTTAGTTTTGCTGGCTCACTTTTGTTGGGGATGGATGGAGAGACAAAGTACAAAAGTACCTTTTTTTTTTTCAATTAATTTTTTTAGAATTTCAGAATAATTTTAGACTGTGTTTTGCTTTTAAGAAAAACATGTATTTTTTGCCTTTAAGATTAAGCACGGTAATATTTTGTGTTGAAAGCTTGGCATGATGTATTAGGATAAGGAACTGTAGATAGGCCTGTGGTGTAAGGCTTTGTCTGTCTGACAAAGTTATAGGCTGTGCTTACTATTTGTAGCTGTGGTTTCAGGTGCTAAACTTTGCTCTGGCATTTTTGCTTTTCTCTCCTCTGTGACCTTGGACTTTCTTCGAGACTCCTTACATGAAGTCTGAGGCTTGCAGTTCTTTCAGTTTTGATCTTCTGTTAAAGGTAGCCCTATTGTCATGGCAGTAATGTATGTGTAATGGGGGAAGTACTCTAGATTACTGTGTTAAGTCTAGGTCTTTAGTGACCTTAAGTTAGGTCTCCCCACCCCCCCACACACACACATAATCTGGTAAATATTATTGGCCATACCACACATACACTATCAACTGGACTCTGGTAAAACCCAAGGTGGTTAGGTTCTGGTGAACCAGTTTCCCTTGAGGACAGGCCCTATTAAGGAGAGCAGAACTCTTGGTAATATTTCAGAATGGTTGCATTTTCCTCCTCCTGCCAGATGCTATGTGGATTTTTCTCCTATCTGCACAGTGAGAACCTGGTGGAACGTACTGGCATTAAAGCTCACAAAAATGTTGAGAACGGCCCCCTAAGATTATCCATCCTCTTAGTCATTTTTAGCATTCATACAAGTCTATACTGAGCCTCCAGCAATTCCTGAATTACAGTTCAAAGTGTTCCTACCAATACTGGCTCCAGCTATGGGTTTCTGTGCCAGGTAAGTTATGATTCTCTGTATCCACCATCTGTCTTTCCAGTTTGGGTCAGTAGCTTGTCCTGTGACCTCACTTCTCTTGGATGTGAGAAGAGTTGTTGATTTTCAATTTGGTTCACCTTTTTTTCTTGCTGTAAGTATAAGAGTAATGACTTCCAAGTTCCTTACATATGGGATCAGAAACCAGAAATCCCACTTTAGAATAGGTTTAGACTACAGAAAAAAGATGAGGATCATACATAAAATTTTGACATACCTTGCCCAGCTTCTCAGTTAATAATGGTAATATTTTACCATTAGTAGTATGCCTTTAGTGAACCAATTTGGTACATAATTATTAACCATAGTCTATACTTAATTCATATTTCCTTAGTTTTCACTGAATATCCTTTTTCTGTTCCAGGATCCATCCAGGATATCATATTACATTTACATTTACATTTATCTTTTCTTAGGGTCCTCCTGCTTGTGACAGTTTCTCATACTGTTTCTCATAATGGCTTTGACACTGTTGATAGACCTGTCAGTATTTTACAGAATGTTCCCATTTGAGATTTGTCTGATGTTTTCTCATGATTTAATGAGGTTTATGATTTTGGAAGAGGGAGACAACATAGGTAAATTCCCAGATTGATTGCATAATGTTAAAAACAGTGATCACAGTACAGTTGGGATGCCTGAGAGTGTGGGTGGTTAAGTAATGCCAAAGATTACACCATGTCAAAGATCATGTAATGTCAAAGATATACGCCAGTATGACTTAACTGTTGATATTGCCCTTCATCACCTGGCTGAGGTTTCTCCACTGTAAACTTACTCGCCCCCCCCCCCCCACCTCTTTCTATGTGCTGTGCTTTTGGAATGGAAGTCCCATGCATAGTGTGTATTTTAGAAGTGGGGAGATAGACTCTACTTCCCTGAGGATGAGGAATCTACACAAATTATTTGAAATTATTCTGCATGGAAACTTGTCTGTTCCTTCTGATATATTTGTTTAATCATTTGTTCAATCATTATATTTTGGGTTGTATGCAAATGCTATTTTTTTTTCCTATTCTGTCTTTCAAATTATTCCATTCTTGGCCATTAGAAGCTCTTTCAGCTGATGCCTGTGTTCCTTCAAGACACCCCATCATTGTGTTTGAGTTTGAGCACTTACTATCTAGTGCTATAAGCTCTTTCTGGCTCATCTTTTGTTTTCCCTGACCCAGTTTTAGAATCAGCCATTCCTCCCAGAGCTAGCTCATTTGTCCTACCCACTTTTTCCTCTTATTTTCTCTCCTTTCAAATTGTGCTTCACTTGTTCCTTTTGGCTCTTTTTTATAGTGATTTTCTGTGGCTCTGAACAATCACTAGTCTGAATTTTTCCTTGGTTAACTTTGGCCAGTCCTTCAGTTGTGCACATTTTTTTTAACTTAGAAAAAATTGAATTTTTAAAATTTTTTCTTTTTAGATATACATGACACTCGAGTGTACTTTGATGTATTATACATTCATGGAGTATAATTTATTCTAATTAGGTTCCTATTTTCATTGTTGTACATGATGTGGAGTTTTTCACTGGTCATGTATTCATTTATGAACATAGGAAAGTTATGTCCAATTCATTCTACTGTCTTTCCTATTATTCTTATCTTCAAGTAAAGCAAACTGATTTTTGTGGACAAACACGATTATAGCATGGAGGAAAGGAAGAGGCAGATACTGAAGAGGAGGAAGGTAGCAAGCTATGGCATGCCCATCCAAAGGTGCTTAGAATTTTTCTGAAATTTTTTCCATCAGTTCCCCCATAACTTCGCTTAAGACATCTGTTCTCTTGTCAATTAATTTTCACAAAGGCTGTGGGATCACTGGCTGTGGATGACAAAGCCTAATGCTTCCCTCTGACACTGGGAATTTAGGCTTCTCCAACCCCTGTCCTGGATGTGGGCATCCCCTACCTCTTTCTTATCCCCAGATTTAGACAAAGTAGTCCCAGTGTAGTTGGGATGGCTGAGAGTTTGGGTGATATTGTGGTGAATGACTTGTGGTGCCAAAAGTCCAGGAGGAGAGTGAAATGTTGTGAGAGGCTTCTGGGAGGCCCCTCATCTCCCCTCCTCTCTTCCCTTCTCCAAGGTGCAAGCCCTACTGCTGCCTGACTGGCAATTTGATCTGTGAGAGCTTCCTCCTTTGCAGTTTTTACTTTGCTTTTTATTTTTTGTTTTTGCTTCTGGTACTTTGGAGGAGACCTGAGAAGATAAAGCCTTTGTACCACCATCTTTAACCAGAAATGCTCTGCCCATTTTTATGGTTTGTAGAAAATTGTTTTTCTCATGATCATACTTTTCAACATGAGATTCTCTCTCTTATAAGGAGAAATGATGGTGCTTGTTCTTTATGAAAATGCTATCTTATAGAAAGAAAGAAAATTCTTTTTCTGAATGCCAAGTATCTTGAACATTTTATGTAAATCATAAATACTTACCTGAATCCCTTTAGAATTTAGTTGTTGTGAGGACTATAGAACTTCAGACACTTTTATGTTTTGAAATATAGGACACTGTATTTCCTTTTTCACAGGTTACAAAGGAAATCAAAGAGGAGTCTCTCCATCCACACATTGTTCCTGACAGTACTTTACATGAAAATCATATCTAGACTTTCTGCTAGATTAGAAATATGAAGCAATAAAAATGAAAATGGGCACATACAAAGTACTTGAGAGGAAATGAAAAGTTATAGATAATATTGCTGATTTTATTTAGAATTTTTTATTTAACATGAGAAACCAAAACAGGCAAACAAAAGATGTTGCTGTTTGTGGGACATGAGTTGAGACATCAGAGACGATTCAGGATCACTCCCTCCATGAACCTCTCCCATATATTCCTGGTGTGTTGGAAATGTTGCGTTTCAGACAGCAGTGTATTCAACAAGTGGAAGTCTTTTTGTTCTTGTTTTTTCCTTTGGTCCTCTAGGTGTAATTATAATAATGTGTCCTGGCCAGTTGCTTTTTTGATCTTGGCAAATTGTTTATTTTTAAAGCATTTTAGGTAGTTTAATTAATTCAAAATTCAGAAATGAAACCTGTGGAGGATTGCTTTTGCTGTTCTGTTTTAAACAAACGAAGCAATACCTTTGCACTTGTAGAATGAGAAAGTCCAGGCCTGTCTTCTTCCCTGGGCTTCTTACAGGATTTTTACTGTATTACTGTCATTTTCAGAATAAAACAGCAGTTCCTGCCTCGGTTCTCTTTCTTCCCATTCTAGTTAGATAGCAGGTCAGCACCAGGGCCCTCTGTCTTTTCCCATTTTTCAGACACTTATTTATTTGAGCCAAGGAAGCCAATCCAAGTAAAGATGACTGTCTTTTTTTTTTTTTTTTTTTTCCTGCTGGAGGATAGGTTCAGGAATATGACTATAAATGTTCTATGTCAGCAACTAATAATAGTCCCCTGTTATACATGGGGGATGTGTTCCCAGACCCCCATGGGTGCTTGAAACCACAAACAGTACTGACACTATGTGTTTTTTCTATATATGCATACTTACGATGAAGTTTAACTTTTAAGCACAGTGAGAGATTAACAATAATATAATAAAATGGAACAATTAGAGCAATATACTGTAGTAAAAATTAAATTATTGTGTTTATGTGTGTTCTCACTCTCGCTCTTGCCTCTTCTCTCTTCCTCTCCCTCCATCTCTCTCACGCACTTTCAAAGTGTTAATCTGTCAATCTTAGCAATCTCAGCATACATTTTTTTTCCTTATTAAGAATTTTCAACTTTTCATTTAAAGAAAGTACATTATAGATTTTCTTTAGTATATCTGAATTGCCAGCATCACTGTTCTGGTGCTTTCAGACTTTTATTAAGTAAAATAAGGGTTACTTGAATACAAGCAATACTGGAACGATTGATCTAATTAACAATCAAGACATCTGCTAAGTGACTAGCAGATGGGTAGCATATACAGCATGGATACACGGATCAAAGGATGATCCATAGCCTGGGCAGGAAGGAGTGAGATTTCATCACGATACTCAGAGCAGTGTGAAACTTTAAACTTATTCATTATTTCTGGTATTTTCCATTTGATATTTTCAAACTGAGGATAACTGAAACAGGGAAGCAAAATTATAGATAAGGGAGAATACTGTATTGTTCTCCAAATGATTTCCTGACTGCTATCCCAACTCCTTGTCTATTTTAATGTTATATACTTTCTAATATACTTTGTTTTTTTAAATTTTAGTGTTTTAAAGAAAACTATTCTTCTGAAACAGATTCATCAAATGAGAATACTTTCTCTTGCAGAAAATATAGCTGATGGAAATTTAAGTGACCCCAGCAGTCACTTTAAAGTGTCAAAACAGTGTGCTCCATTAAAGTGTTATAAGGTATACCTTGATGAAATGGTTGATATCTAATATTTTTTAACTTAGAGAATTGGAAATTTCATCTCACCCAACCTGAGTTAATAAATAACAAGACCTAAACATCACTGTTAATTTCTCAGAAAGGGAGAAATATAGGTAGTTTCCACACTGTCAGAGGGAATGAGTTCTCTTATGCTGCAATTAGAAAGCAGTTTCTGATGTAAATGTAGTTATTTTAATGGGGGTGTTTCTTTTCTATATATTTTGTATTGTGGATCTGACTTTCTACCTCAGTTTGTTCTTGTCCCAACCCCACTAATAGGATGTGGGCCCAACAGCTTGCATTTCTATCCTGAATCACATTGGACTTCTGTTTCTGTTCATTTCCTCCCTCCATTTAACTACGTATAGGGAGAACCATCATTACTCTTATCTTTTAATTAGAGAGGAGTAAGGTGATTGGAGCTAACTTGATTTTTATGTCCTGAGATGGCCCTCCAGGGAGCTCATCTCCAGACCCTTCCCTCTTCCTGCCATTCCCCACTGCTCTTGCCAGCCCCTGTGTTTCTCTCATTCGCTTGTTGGGGTACAGTGTGCTCCATTGGCAGCTCTTGTTGGAACTGTTGATCATAACCTAGCAGCCCACACATTCATATCCATGCTGTAGATGCTACCCATCTACTGGTCACTGAGTACATTTAAGTGTACTAAGCCATTTCTTCTTAAAGAAGAGTTGCTTTCTTTAATCTTTATCCTAGATCTCCAAAGGCTTCATACACCAGCTCCTTCTATGCACTGCAGATACCCTTTACCTCATTCTCATAAAATATGTGGGATCGATACTTGATTGATTCTTCATCTTGACTTTGCACCTGACACACTGAATCTAAGTTGCTTACCTCTGGACCTTCATTTCCTAAACTCTGCAGTTAAACTTTTGTGAATTTCATTGTCCTTATAAGATTATATGCCTGAAAGTCATTTAAAGTTAATCTTTTCCTTTCCTCCTAAAATCTGAACAACATGGTTGCCCATAATTTATACATGGTTGTTTCATATGTTGGTTATTAATAGCATAAAATATTATCCTCCAACTGGATGGGGAGTACCACTCAAGGCAGTTGGAACATTTGCTCCTTACCTGGTTCAGATGCCTGAAATCCTTGGTGTACCATCTCTGATTGAGCATGTGAATGTGACTGTAAATTTCTCCTCACAAACTACATCACCTCATCAGCCACATAAAAAATAACAAAACAACCAACTGCAGAAGCATGCTTGCCAAGCTTTCAGCCTCACTGCGTCAGCGGGGGAGCCCATTTGTATAAGAAATTGAGGCTGGTGAAGCTCAGAAGACTAGCCCCACTCTACCTGTCATCTCGGAGCAGCAACATGGGCAAAAGTGTTTGTGCCAATAAGGCCAGATTCCAGAAAACCCTCTGCTCCGAAGCCACATAACCATCCTAGTGGATGGAGAGAGAGAGTGAGGGCATGAGGCATAATGCTTTCTTAGTTGTTACCAATCTGTGACTACTAATATTATGGGTAAGGTCTGTTCACCATTCCGTACTAAATCTTCATAGAATGCTGCAGGTTTGGAGTGTGTGTGTGTGTTTCAACAGAGATTACTCAGGTTCAGAGAAACACAGTTAATTAGCTAGTTGGTCAAGTTGAGAGTCAAACTGAGTCTGTCTTATCTCAGTGTCAGTGAATTTGCATTTTATCTTAAACTGATTTTAAAATTAAGTGTGAGTTGTAAAGTCAAGATGAAGAATCGATCAGGACTGACTCTATGTCTTTTATGACAGTAAGATAAAGGATATCTGCAGTGTATAGAAGCTGGTGTGAAGCCTTTGGAGATCTAGGATAAAGATTAAAGAAAGCAACTCTTCTTTAAGTGTACTAAAGCCGGAAATATGAATGTATGGCTGCTAGGCAGTGATTAACAGTTCCAAGAAAATCAGAACATTGATGAGAAAAGGAGGGGAGGAAATCCATCCCTTAGTGCTAGCACCACCCACTCCAAGGTTTTTGGGAGAAAAAGCACTGGAGGCCAAGTGCAGTGGCACACTCCTGTAATTCCAGTGATATAAGAACATGACAGCTTCAAGGCCAGTCAAGGAAACTTAGAAACACCCTGTCCCAAAATAAAATATAAAAAGGGATAGGGCTGTAGCTCAGTGGTAAATCACCCCAGGGTTCAATCCCCAGTACCAAAACAAGACGAAAATAAAAAGCATTGGCGTATAAAAGGAGCAAATACCAGCCCAACTGACAGTTAACTTTGAAAAAGTCATCAACAGCACCTCTAAGCACCACTGTTGTAATTTTTCCTGTATTTATATATGAATACACTATCCTGAAACTCCACATCATGTACAACCACAAGAATGGAATCCTAATTAGAATAAGTTATAGTCCATGTATGTATAATACGTCAAAGTACACTCTACTCCTGTTATATCTTAAAAAGAACAAATTAAAACATTTAAAATAAAAAAGTATGAAAAAGAGAATTACTAAGGAAAAAGCAGACTCCTAATTTTAAAATGGGCAAAAGATTTGAATGGACATTTCCCCCAAGTGATTACCAATATGGTCAATGAGTATATGAAAAGACATTCAGCATCAGTAGTCATCAAAGAAATGTAAATGTGAACCATAATAGAAATGGCTCCATACCCACCAGAAAAGCTAAGATGAAAGAGCCAACAGTTACAGGCATTGGTGAGGACCTGGAGTAACTGGATCTCCCAGTCACTTCTGATAGGAATATCAATTAATTAAAAAAGAAACACCTTGGGAAAACCATTCAATATTTACAAATCTGAACATGTGTACCATATGACATAGCATCATTTCTACTCCTAGGAGAATAACCAACAGAAGTGGATGGGAGGGAGGGGGAGGGAAGGAGGGAGGGAGATAGATAGATGATAGATAGATAGATAGATAGATAGATAGATAGATAGATAGATAGATATCTCCATCAGAATGTAAACTTGAAGGCAGTGGTTGGCCAAAGATGTAAGCTCACTGGAGCAGGTTCAGGACCACCACCACCAGAGTCAGACAAAAGTAGCTGAATTAAGATTTATTAGAGTGTGTGTGTGTGTGTGTATGTGTGTCCGTGTGACAGTCAGGGTGGGAGAGTTGGAAGAAATCGCACATGGCTTTGGTTGCTCAGGGTCTTTATATGGGGGAAGGGGCTAGGGGTCATGCCCGGGAAAAGGTGGACCAAGGTGGACGTTAGAGTCAGCAGGTCTGCCTCATTGGTCACTTCTGGTGCAGTGTGTTGCTAGGTGTCTTTGCTCCCTCCCCCTGCAGCCGCCAAACTCCGACCTGACACAGAAGACCTATAGGACATGTTTAGAACAGCAGAGTACCTAATAGCCAAAACCTGGAAATGAACAAAGATCTCAGTAAGAAAAGAATGAACAAATAAGTTTAGAAGACTCACCTAATGAAACACTGTACAGCAATGAGAATGAGCATTTATTGCCACACATAACAACACAGATGAATCTCACAAACAGGATGTTGAGCAGAAGGAGGTAGACACCAAAAACTTCATATTATGTAATGCCATTTACACGAAGTTCAAAAATACGAAGACTCAAACTATGCTGTTAGAAGTCAGTCAGACTAGCATTGACCTTTGCAGAAATGAGAGGGAGTGACTGGTAGGAGCACCCGTGGTTCCTGGTGAGATGGGAGTGTTTCATTTCTTCACTTGGTACTAGTTACATGGTATATTGAGAGCTTGAAAATTCATTACTTTGTCCCCTTATTATATATGTACTTTTCTGTATGTCCAGTATACTTCAATACTGTGTTTTATAAATCTTATATATACAGGCGCTAGTGCTTAATTTTGACTCTTGCTATAGCGATATAAATATAAATCAACTTAAAGATTTGCATAGGTATAAAATAGGAATTTGGGGTCATATTGTGCCCTACATTGTGGGGAAAATGTTCATTTTTTTTCTTTTTTTTTCTTGAAGGGGTGGGGCTACTAAGGGTTGAACTCAGGGGCACCCAACCACTGAGCCACATCTCCAGCCCCATTTTATATTTTTTTAGAGACAGGTTCTCACTGAGTTGCTTAGGGCCTCGCTTTTTGCTGAGACTGTCTTTGAACTCACCATCCTCCTGCCTTAGCCTCCTAAGCCGCTGGGATTACAGGTGTGCGCCACTGCACTGAGCTCATTTTTTCTTAATGCTTCATTGGCTTCAATTTGTCTGGACTCAGAAAGGTAAGAAAGGAAGGAAATGGTGAATTCCATCAACAGAGTGGTTTTTGCGGCTTAACATTCATTCTATCAAAGCAACCCAGGGCTGCGCAGTTTCTGACCAGATTATAGAGTCCTTTCTAGCCTGGGAGCCTATAATAAAACATATCTTCTCATTATAATTTTTATGCATTCAAGAAGAAAAGCATAAGAAAAATGACTGAAATTTCAATACCAGGTTAAAACTAATTTCAAACCTTCACTTTTGGGAAAATAAAGTGAAAGCTTCCCCAGGAAACTCTCTTTTCACATGGGCAGTCTTCCTTTGCAACCAAAAAAAGGCAGTGTGGAATGTTTAGAGAACCTTAGCCGTCATCTCACAGCTATTTTACAAAACGTTCTGGTAGTGTGTAGGTTGAGTTTTCAAATTCTCATCTCAACACAAAAGTAAAGAAGGGGACTGAAAGAACAAACTTGTGTTCTAAAAAACAAAAATTGTAGAACACCATATGGCACAGAGTCTGAGACATGATATGAGACAGAGTATTAAAAATCAGGTTCCACAACTCATTTGACCTTTGGGAAATCTGACCCAAGGTTGCGTGATCTGTCCAAAGTCACGTGGTTGGTGGCAAAGTGAGGGAGGACCAATCATCTTTAACCTTTCAGGCTCTTTCTCTTTTCCCCCTGATAGAGATTCCAAGTAATGGTTTAATGATAGCCCAAAGATCATGGATGTAATAGTAATGAAGCTTTTGTGAAATATGTATTTCAGCTTGCTGCCCTTGAATTCCCCCCAAAGAAACTATTTGGAAACAAAGATGAACGTGTGATTGCTGAGAGGCGAAGTCACTTAGAGGTAAGAGAATTAAGCTTTTTTTTTTTTTTTTTTCCTCTGTGAGTAGAAAATTTGCCTTCTGATTGGTAAGATTTATTTCTGTTAAATATTGTTTTTGTTCACGATTATGAAGGTGCTGCTATGTTAACATGGGAGATGGCAGCAATCGATTACAAAGCAGCAATTATCCATTTATTTGAAATCCAAGTCCTAATCCCTCTGTGGCCTAGCGGAACATTTTTTCTGATTTTTAAGAAGATGCATTTATTCTGAGAGTAGGGAAGCAGGATGTTAGTGAGAACTAAATATTCACCATAGACAGATGGCTTGTAATATAGGATGAGGTACAAAGCTTGCTGCAGAAAACTTGGAATTAATTAACTAAAGATTTATAGTATTGCATCATTGTTACTTTTTCAAGATATTTGGAAGCAAAAAGATGTGTTCCTATTTTAGTCATAGTTAGACTTCATTGGACTTATTATAACTTAATCTTCCAAGCCAACTACATGTAAGAACTCAGTTTAACACAACTGTTGTTTTTCTGACTGCTTTCCTGCCAATACACATTGGTGATTACTTTGTTTAATTTGTTTCTTTGGGGGACATAATTGCTTATTTGACTGGAATCTGAGTCTTTGTGCCAAGGCATGGACCATCTGTTTTCATTGAGAACAGTGGAATCACAAGACATGGTCACAGGTAGTCCTCAACTGCTGGTCACTCCCTTGCCATGGTGAGCTATTGAAGCAGATAACAGACAAAAGGACAAATAGCTTACTACAGTCTAGTGTCCTCATGCTTTCAGGGGGCCTCTAAAAGTTCCCTTAGCTACAAAGAAATCCTAAAAACTCCAGTATTAGAAATGAAATCAACAAGAAAGGACTTGAGAGAGCCCTTTCTGAATTGTAGAGTGCTATATAAATGTTAGGTTAATTCTTCCAGTGATAACCAGTTGGAAATGATTGTGCATGGGGTCCATTACTTCCAGTGAACCAAGGATTGGGGAAATACGTAGAGGCCGAAGGTTCCAGTGAGAGCAACAGGGGAGAAATGAGGGACTTGGAAAAGTTGAAGACTGATAAATTTCTGTCCTTGGGGGGATTCTAGAATTCTGAAACCAACAATACAGAACTGATCTAAGAAAGTGCAAGTTTCAGAGTATGACCGTCTCATAGGCATTTGAGTAAGACTGTGAAGTTGTACATTTAAAGAGGCCTCAAAGCATAAATTATTATAAATTCAGTTTTGGAAGTTTTCTTTTCTTTCCTTATTTTTATTTATTTTTTTATTTTTATTTAATTTTTTGATTCATTGAACACAAATGGAGTACATCAATTGTTTTTCTGGTTGTACACAAAGTAGAGTCACACCATCTGTGCATTCATGCATGTACACAGGGCAATGATGTCTGTCACACATACTGTTATTATTCTTAACCCCCAACCTCAGCCCCACCCCTCCCTTCCCTCTATGCTCTCTAAATCCTTTCTCCATTCTTGCCATCATTCCACCCCACATTATGCATCATCATTCACTTATCAGAGAGACCATTCGGCCTTTGGATTTTTGGGATTGGCTAATCTCACTTAGCATAATAGTCTCCAACATCATCCATTTACCTACAAATGCCATAATTTTATTCTTCTTTATGGCTGAGTAATATTCCATTGTGTATATATACCACAGTTTCTTTATCCATTCATCTATTGAAGGACATCTAGGTTGGTTCCATAATCTAGCTATTGTAAATTGAGCAGCTATGAACATTGACGTGGCTGCATCACTGTAGTAATCTGATTTTAAGTCCTTTGGGTATAGGCCAAGGAGTGGGATAGCTGGGTCAAATGGTGGATCCATTCCAAGTTTTCTAAGGAATCTCCACACTGCTTTCCAGAGTGGCTGCACCAACTTGCACGCCCACCAGCAATGGATGAGTGTACCCTTTTCCCCACATCCTCACCAACACCTGTTGTTGCCTGTATTCTTAATAAAAGACATTCTAATTGGGGTAAGATGAAATCTTAAGGTGGTTTTGATTTGCATTTCTCTTATAACGAGGGATGTTGGACATTTTTTCATAAATCTGTTGATTGCTTGTAGATCTTCCTCTGTAAAGTGTCTGTTCATTTCCTTGGCCCATTTATTGATTGGGTTATTAGTATTCTTGGTGTAAAGATTTTCAAGCACTTTAGATTCTGGAGATTAGTGCTCTATCTGAAGTGTGTGTGGCAAAGATTTTCTCCCACTCTGAAGTCTCTCTCTTCACATTTCAGTTTTGGAAGTTTTACACATTTCTAAAAATAATCATCTAACGTCATGACCCTAAAGCCCAAGTGAAGAATTTGACCTCAAGGAAAAAATTATTTTGGTAACCTGCTCAAATTCTCTCAAAGGTTTTATTATATCACACACAAATTTTAAAAATAGCTCTAGAATTAGTTTTTATTTTTTCAGTGGCTTTAAACAGCAATTTATTACTGTCTCCCCTAGTTCAGGAGCTGATGGTGCTCCGTGGGGCAGTTTCTCACTTGGGTATTTGGGTTCCCACATGCAGTTGCAGTCAGGTGGCAGATGGGGCACTCTAACTTCTGGACTTGGCTGACCAACTAAGAAAGCTTTAAGTGAGTTTTCTTTACCTAACCCTTACCTACCTCTCTCACACAGCCCTTATCATTAAGGGAACATGGAAAGTGATAGCTTATTTTTATATACTAACAGAAAAAAGATTATGGTCACATCTTGCTTCTCAGTGCTCTGATTAAACTCACGTGGTGCCAAGCTGTGCCATAACAGATTGGGTGTTTTGTGTGCAGCACATTTGCAAGTGCAGCACTTGGTGATCCTTGGTTTTCCATTTCAATTGTCAGAGTCAGAGCAAAGTTCAGGGCACTCTTCGATTCTGGGAACTTTCAGATAGAGCCCACATTTGTTCCTTTAGCATCTCTTATGTCATCACTTAGCATTATTAAATCATGAAATGTTGCTTAACAGAGTTTTATTGTAATGTCTTTATGTGTAATCAGCTTTCCATTACTATAACAGAATACCTGAGATAATCAATGTGAAAAGAGGAAAAGTTTATTTTGGCTCACAGTTTTAGAGGCTTCAGTCCCTTGTCAGTTGGCCCTATTGTAAAGTGGTAGATGATGGAGGGAGCACATGGTAGAGGAAGCTGCTCACCTCATGACAAAGAGAGATGGGAAGGGACTCTGGTCCCAGTATTCCCATCAAGAGCACTCCACCAACGATCTAACTTCCTCCTATTAGACTCCACTTCTTAAAGGTTCTACTGCCTCCCAGTAGTCCAAACTGGACACCAAGTCTTTAAAATGTAGGCACTTACACAAACGATAGCACTGCATTATACAGTGACACCCTTTGGTGGCCTGTGACTGTTACTTACCTGTGGTGTCAGCCTATATAGAAAGAGTTCCACACCTTGGGAAATAGTTACTTATGTTTGAAGAGAAGTGCTTTTCACCTAATATTGAATGTTAAATCTTAGAACATTATCTTCTTTTCAAGGAGCAAGCATAATTCACTTCACTTTAATGGAAAATTAATCTGAGATTCTTGCATTAATTTCCTGTGACTATTGTGACTTTTCTTTTGATCTTCTAGTATCAGAAGTCACTGCTTGACTTAGTGTATTTTTATGCGAAAACTAACACAGCCATTTTCCCTGAACTTCTTATATAATTTAATACACATTTAGTTAATTACTAAGGTATGCTGGAGATAAGGCTAGGTATTTTTAAAGAATGCAAAGATAACAGAAGCATTTTTTTCCTCGAAAACCATATGTTTAAATTCCTATATGGAATTTTATCTGGAAGTATAATGCAAATAGATAAACTTATGTGGAAAAGTGAATTCTAGTAGGACTGCACTAACTAATATATGTGATGTTTGCTTAAAAGGAAGTATCTGAGAAAATATTAAAGTCCAGAAATGCAACTTTATAAGCTTCCTCACCCTCATGGATCTGTGTAAAGTGGTATTCTAAGCAAGTATTTAATTACATTTTGATCTTCCTTGTTATTAAAAATAATTCCAAAATTATTTATGGAATTATGTTTTGAGTTTATCAGAAAAAAAATGAATGAAATATGAAATATTGCCACATTAAGGATAAAGACACCATGTTGACACTTTTCAGATTATTAATGCTTAATCTGTTAAATAATTCTTTTCTAAAATGATAGGCAGGATCAGAAATCTCTATCATAAGATGCTTTAGAGATTAATTTTATTGCCTTGGAGAGAGGAATATTAGTTGTGTCTAGTGGTGGTGGTGATGGTGGTGCAGGGGCCCAGAAATGAGACATTTAACTTGTTGCACCATAAATAAAAAAATAAATAAATTTTTAAAAAAAAGCTCAATGAATCAATAAGCAAATTAAAAAAAAAAAAAAAAACTTGTTGCACCATAAAAGGTAGGGATGGGAATGAGCTGATGGTAAATGGAGGAGTATAAATCTGACCTCTTATTGATGAACTTGTATTAGCTACTCCCACAAAAAGTATCTGGCCAACACTTGTTTATAGCTGGAGCCCCTTTTTGCAGAATCCATTCTGTAATTGCTCTATATATCATATTCAAATGCTTCCTAGTACGTTGTTCACAAAGAGCCATAGAATCTTTGAAGATTTCTAACTTGAGTGGATCTCAGGTTGAGTTCCTGGCCCCTCTGAAACCAGTGTAGTGTGACTGTGCATGTTGAGGGCAGACCCTGCCTTCAGATATTGGAGGATTCTGCTCACAGCACTTCCCACGTGTGCTGTGCTTCCCAGGCTGTGCACGTTCCTTCTATCCCTGACAATCATCGAGGACACATGTCAGCAGACAAGTATAGGGAAATAACACACTGAGTCTCTGCCTGATAGGTTATTTTGAGCTGTATTTGAAGGTATATACAATAAGTATGAAGCTGAATGTAAAGAAACTGCCGTTGCCGTAGTTCAAAAATGGTGGAATATCAGCAATTTCATATGCATCTGTATAATACCTGCTTTCTCACTCATACTTCCTTGGTATTTACTAAGTACAGAGCATGAGTGAAAAATGCTTATAATATCGTGCCATTTACCTCGCAACAAGCAGCTGGTGAGGTGAGTTCTATTTTTATATCCGTTTTACAGGTGAGGAAGTTGTGTCTTGGGGAAGATAAAGGTCCTATAGCTAGTAAGTGGCAAAGCCTCAGCTCACACACAAGTATTCCAGAACAAGCCCCGACTCTTGGCCAGCCCACTTGTCAGTGTGAAATGGGGTTGGGTCTTCCTATAAAAAAAAAATCATCTCTTTTGGAGAAACCCCATCTTTCAAGATTATCATCACAATGTTAACTAAGCTGCATTGCCATTCCATTCATTCTGCCCAAATTAGCCTCCAAATTAATGAGTTTTTTGTTTTGTTTTGTTTTGTTTTGTTTTGTTTTGTTTTGTTTTTGTTCATCGATGAGAGGTACATTTTTGGGTTACTAATTTCAGAGAACATTATCTACTTGAAAACATTCTACTAATCATCCTAATAGTCTGTCATTTCAGGGAATAACTGTAATTAAGGACAGCATATGAAATCCTCTAAAACCATAAAGCTTTCCAGAATAGTGCAATCACCTTTGGAAGTAAAAACCTGAAAAATTTCTAGGAAGTTTATTTTCAAAGTACTGGAACAGGCAGCAGCCCAAAGTCACCTCTTTCTTTTTTTTCCCCATTTTCACTTCATTTGCTGAAGCACTATTAGGTCGGTCAGAAGTAATGTAGCTAAGAGTGTGAGCCTGGGAGCAGATTCCCTGTCTTCAGTCCTAGTTCTACTCCTTTGAAGGGTTTGATCATGGTGGAGCTGTTGTACAATGTGAAAAAAGTGAGAGGCATAGGATCATTGTGAAAAGAGCACAGTTCCTCCAGACTTGCATGGCTTTGGTTTATAATCAGTTTTCTTTACATGTCTACCAGGTTATTGACTATGAGACTACCTGCTGTGGAGTCCCCAGCCTCCTCGTGTATCCCCTAGGCTTCTGCATGTGAAGAAAATAGATAAATGTCAATGCTTTTCAGTCAAAGACCCCCAGGAATATACCTATTTTAAAAATAATGTTAGATTTATTGACTTCCTGCAACAAAGAAAAATAGACTACAGGAGGATCCTAGGAACCATAGGTGCATCTCAATAAAAACTGTTAAAAAGTTGCAGGAGGATTTGAGTGTGTGTTAGGTGATTTGGGACATTATGCAAGAAATGGGCCTTTGTTCTTGATTGAATGCTGGGGTCATTCTGTGATTAGTATAGTAATAATTATTGTCTGGAAACAGGAACAAAGTAAGGTTTTAAATATGACAAAAGGTAATACTTAACTTTATTAGCAAGGAAAAGGAAATATTTGATCATATTCATGACCCGTACAGTATTTGTGTTTTTGTCTGTATCCAGGATTGATTGTGGAATGGGATCATTTTGTTTGTTTGTTTTTGTTTTGTTTTCTCTTTGTCTTGCTCCTTCAGAGCCACAAAGTAGCCTTGTCTGGCATTGGTATTCTCCAGATGTTTTGATGGTCCATAGGAGGGTGCTGGGGCTTAGCTGTGAATGCCAGGCAAATTTTGTCTGTTTTTCTTTTCCTCACAGTAATAGGATACCCAGCATTTATGGGTATAATCCTTTCTAATGGGAACAGTGTACTAAATGATGAGTTGTTATCACATTTAAGTCTCAGTGGTTCAAATGCTTTATCTGCCAAATATAGGTATTAGAAATGGCTGTCAGTATTGATATATCCCCACTACCACTCCACTGCCAAGGTTGACTTTTTGGATAACTACTTGTAACACAGTCTAGTTTCTCTTAACAAGTTTCTCATTCTGCTTCAGTTCATTTTACCCTCAAATCTTCAATTTCCAACAATAGAATTGTTTGACTTAGGCACTTGTATAGAATGAGCCCTCTCAATTTCAATGGAAATTTTGGGAGGCAGAATTCCTCAGGTTTTCTGAGTTTCCTCATTCATTTGGCTATCAGAAAGATACTTAGCTATTCCATGCTTAATTTAACATTCTTTCCATCTATTCTCTACTCATCTTGCAAGATGTATAATAATAGAACTATTATCAAACATAGTCAACGATTAAAGAAACACTCCATAGAACCATTTTCTTTCTCTTTTATGTTTTGGGCTTTCCTTCTGATTATCTGCTTATTCACATTAGCAGGGACTATTTCTGTTATTAGTCTATTACTACAACCATCAGTAGCAAAGCATTTTCAAAGAGTGTTAAGTGGCTGTTGAAGTGTTAGAAGAGATTGAGCTGGAGTTTGGGGGCTATTCCACACTGGTGCTTCACAGAATCAGAGAAGATGTAAATTCTGTGATCCTGGGGCTAACAAATGTCAAGAAGTCATTTTATATGATGAAAATCTTCTCAGTGTGAGATGTTATTTTATGATCTCATCCATTAGTGGGAGTCACCAACTGAAGGGAAAAATTCCATTTCATTTTCCATGAGTAGTCATTGGTTTAAAAGGATAGCAAAATTAAAACAAATATTTCCTAGGGGAATAACAACTTCCAAACCCAGATACAGACTGACAGGAGGAAAGGGAGGACTCACTACACTGTCATCAAACAGTTTTACTCTGCTGTTTTTCTCCTTCTCCATTGTAAAATGTCTTTCTGTACTGACATGATGGCTAATAGCTCAGGGACATAAGGTATACTTCTGTATGAATGGAAAATTGCTCTCCACCTTTGGACTTCCAGTCTCAAACTCTAAGGTGGCAATCAAAAGCTTTATTTCTTTATTGATTGTGGTTTAAGTCAACCAGAACATCTAGGAGCTTGAACTCTTTCCCTCAGTTCAGATATCTTCTCCTCAGAGAAGCCTTTTCTATCCATTAAGTAGAAGCAGGCCTAATCCCACCAGTCCCCACCAGATTCCCCTGTTTCTTGGATGCAACACTTAGCACCTCCTTATTGATTGATTAGCCTTCTTTTTAAAGTATTTATTTTATGTTTTTATGTGAGTATATGTTTTACTAGAAGCTAAGTTGGTGAGGATAGATTCCAATTGCCCTGTTCACCTCTTCATCCTCATTGTCTAGAACAGTATCTGGTCCTTAACAGGTCCTCAATGCCTATGTTTTGAATGGCCACTTAAACCTGTATAAAAAATAGCAAATGGCATATATTTGTTCTGACAAAAAAATTCAAAATGAGAACACATACCTAAATTTAAGTTTGAACTTAGTTCTATGACACTACCATATATCACACTGAACCACCCTGAGCTTCATTGTTCTCAATGTGAAACAAGGACAAAAGCAACTACCTTTCAGAGATAGTTTACATACTAACAATAGAATATAAAAAGTACTAATCTAAAATGTAGCCCATAATATATCTTTAGGTAATACAGGATAAAAGTTAAAGGCATACACTGTAGAATCTGTTAGTCCTGTTATTGATCCTTGCTTTACTACTTACTGAGTGATCTTGCACAAGTTATTTAATGAATGACTTTCCTCATCATAAAAGATGAAAAATAATAGTAACCACCTCATACAGTTGTCAATGAAAAACTCATAAAAAATGTTGGTTAGGTGTCTGGTAGATAACAAATATTAGAAACAATGACTTTTTCAAACTACATTGCAGTTGTCATATAGTAACTTAAAGCATAATTTGAAGTCCTAGCTAATGGAAATAAAGCATGAAAAAAATAAAACACATACCAATTGAAAGGAAGTCTTAAAATTATGTTTGTTCACAGGTAATGTGATTGTTTATGTGAAAAAATCCAAAAGAATTGATTAAAAAAAAAAAAAAACTCCTGAAACTGATATGATTATAGCAAGGTTATAGAATATAAGCTTAATATACAGAAGCCAGAAATCAGATTACTACAGTGATGCAGCCACATCAATGTTCATAGCTGCTCAATGCACAATAGCTAGATTGTGGAATCAACCTAGATGCCCTTCAATAGATGAATGGATAAAGAAACTGTGGTATATATACACAATGGAATATTACACAGCCATAAAGAAGAATAAAATTATGGCATTTGTAGGTAAATGGATGATGTTGGAGACTGTTATGCTAAGTGAGATCAGCCAATCCCAAAAATCCAAAGGCCGAATGGTCTCTCTGATAAACGAATGATGATGCATAATGCGGGGTTGGGGGGAGGGTGGCAAGAATGGAGGAAGGATAGATAGCATAGAGGGAAGGGAGGGGTGGGGTCAAGGGTGGGGGGGAGTAAGAATATTAACAGAATGTGTGACAGACATCATTACCCTGTGTACATGTATAAATGCACAGATGGTGTGATTCTACTTTGTGTACAACCAGAGAAACAATAGCTGTACTCCATTTGTGCTCAATGAATCAATAAGCAAATAAAAAAAATACAATTAAAAAAATATATACAAAAGCCAGTAGCTATTCTTTATACCTGCAATGAACAAATGGAATTTGAAATTAATAGCACATTACCCCCAAAGCTAAATACTTAGATATAACAAAATATGTACTTGCTTTATTTGAAGAAAACTATAAAACTCTGATGAAAATAATCAAAGCAAATAAATGGAGTGATATTCTGTATTCATGGATGGGAAGACTCAACATTGTTAATATGTCAGTTGTTTATAATTCAGTTATAGATTCAACTCTATCCCAGACTCTCATCAAGTTATCTTGTGGTATCATTAAACTTATTTTAAAGTTTACACAGAGAAACACAATACCCAAATCTAACCAACACAATATTGAAGAAGAAGAATTTAGTCAGAAAACTGATGCTGTCCAACTTCAGGATTTATTCTAAAGCTATATTAATCAAGACGTTGATTACCTTGATTGGCGAAAGAATGGAGAGATCAGTGCAGCAGAATAGAGAGCCCCCAAATAGACTTATATAAAATCAGCTGATCTTTGACAGAAGAACAAAGGCAGTAAAAGACTCTTTTCAACCATTGATGCTGGAACAACACATCCACCAGTAGGAGCATGGGCGTGCATAAGCAAAACAATGAATTTAGATGCAGCCCTTCATTCTTTTACAAAAATTAACTGAAATTGTATCAAGCAAAATGGAAAACTCCTAAAAGATAACATAAGAGAATAAGGGTATAGCTGTGACATTTTAGATGAGGTACTAAAGGCCTGATCTATACAGAAATAGTTGATAGGCTTCATTAAAATTAAAACTCCCACTCTGTGACAGACACTTAGGAAAATGAGAACACAGACCACAAACCAGATAAACATTTGTAAAAGGCGTATCTGATTAAGTACTGTTACCCAAAAATATAAAGGGAATTTTTAAAACTCAACAATAAGAGCACAACCTGATTTAAAAATAGGCATAAGACCTGAACCAGCACCTTATCAAAGAAGATATATAGATGGCAAATGAACATAAAAAGATGCTTATCATATGTCACTAGGGAATTGCAAATTGCTTAAGTTACCACAGTATACCTATTAGAATAGTCAAAAGCCAGAACACTGATGACAACAAAAACTGATGAGGATGTGGAACAACAGGGACTTGGATTGAGTGCTGGTGGGAAGGCAAAATGGAAAGGTGCTTTGAAAGACTTTGGCAGTTTTTTACAAAACTAAACGTACTCTCACCATATAATCCAGGGGTGTTGTTCCCTGGTATTTGCCCAAAGACATTGAAAACTTATATTCACTCTAAAGCCCAAATATGAGTGTTTATGTCTGATTTATTTGTAGTTGCCAAATTGTGAAAGTAACCTAGATGTCCTGAGGTAGGTGAAAAAATTTCAAAAATTTAAAAAAAAAAAAAACAGTTGTGCCAGATAATGAAATACATTCTGCACTAAAAGGAAATGAGCTTTCAAGCCATGAAGCACAGAGAATACTAAAATGTATGTTACTAAGTGAAATAAACCAGTCTGAAAAGTTCACATACTATATGATTTCAACTATATGGCACTCTGAAAGGGCACAACTATGGAAACAATAAAAAGATTGCCAGGGATGGGAAAGAATGGATGGCAGAGTCCAGAGGATTTTTAGTGCTGTGAGACTTTTAATGATTGACGTATGTCATTATGCACATATCAAAACTCATACGAAGTATGTTACCAAGAGTAAACCTCTCATGTAAATTAGGAACTTTGGGTGATAATCACATATCAATGTAGGTTCTTTGATTCAAACAAATATAACCAATGTACCTTTCTGGTGTGGAATTTTTTTTTTGTGATAGACTACATATATGGGGAGAAGGCATGTGGGTCTATGGAAAATCTCTGTACCTTCTGCTCAGTTTTTCTGTGGACCTAAAATAGTCAGTTATATATAAATATATATATATGGTCTCATTCATTTATAATCTCTTCCCATTCTTCCTTTTCTCCCTTCATTCCCCATTCAATTCTATCCCTCCTCTTATTTTTTTAAAAATTGTCTTCTTATTACTTTGCTTTAAAAAAAAAAGGAAATAATGATGGAGAGGTGAGTGGGTGGATAGGAGGGCTTGACCCTATTAGTCATTTTTCTTGAAAGTATAATGTTAAGCTATTGTTAAAAGGAAAGCAATCATCTTATAAAAACAAGTACACTTCATAACTTCATACATGTTTTTCCACTGCTTAATACATAATAGTTTATATTTCATTAGGAGTGGCTCCCTCATTACTCTGAAATTTGAGTCACTATTGTATCTATCTTTTACCAAGCAATATTTTTATTTATTCATTTTTCCCAAACTCAAGTTCAATATCTATGTGAATTAATACTTTTCAGAATCTAGAAGTTCCTTTCCAAATTAAAACATTTGAACACAGAAATCAAAAAGGAAATGTATTGTAATCACACATAGCTGTTAATGAGGTGAAAGGCCAGGTGGAATACTGATGTAACTGGATAAACAGTTGTAAAGATTCTTTTCCCTTGTCATTTTCATTTATTACTAAAAGAACTCTTCACTTTGGTATTTGGTTCAGAGGATCTTCATGTTCTTCTGTCTTGTAAAATCTTTTAGGATATTCTTAGTGACCTATTATTACACTTACTTGGACTGTCAGTATAATTGCCAAAAATATTTTCTTCAAGGGTCGTTTAAGAAATCTCAATGTATTTTGCTCCTGCCTCTACTTTTTAACTTTTTACAGCACTAAAATTAGATTCCCCTTACTTCTATCAGACAGAAAAGTTGAAATAATTTGTCAGTGTGCAGAATCAGTAGTACTTGAGTGTATTAATTTAAACATCCCAATATACTTGAATTGTCCCCTGAAGAAGAGAACCATCTTCATTTAAGGACATGGCCCCAGTTCTTTTAGTACAGAGTAACTTTCTTTAGCAATTCTTAGCAACTCTTTCTGGATGGAAAGAGACATTGCCTTTACCTAAGAATGTTGAATTTGGTAATATTGTTTTCTCAAAGAGTTCTTAGAATCAAAGAATGCTCTCTTGTTGCCTAACAGATTACAGATTTCTACTATATTATACAATCTTTCCAACTTTCCAAGCTTCATTGGACTAAAGGGGCTTTCAGGTACCCTGATACAGAAACAAGTAACCTACACATTTTTTTCTTTATTTTTTATGGCAGTATATAAAAATTATACAAAACCAGAAAGTGCAATGTAATAAACCCCAGTGTACCCTTCCCCTTCAGGCCTCAAAATTAATCAGAATGTGACAAATATTTTTTTCAAGTATAGCCCCAGACAAGCAGGTGGGGAGACAGACAGACAAGCACACACACAGTTATTTTAAAGCAAATATCAGGCATCATATTTCATCTCCGAATATTTTAGGATGCATTTTTTTAGGTTGTTGTGAATGGAATAGTTTTCCTGATTTCTTTCTCAGCAGATTTATTATCAGAGTATAGGAAAGCTTTTGATTTATGAATGTTGACCTTGTATCCTGCTACTTTTCTGAATTCATTTATCAGCTCTAGAAATCTTCTGGTGGAGGCAAGCAGAGATAATTTGACTACTTCTTTATTTTTTCTATTTATATCCCTTTAATTTCTTTCTCTTGTCTGATTTCTCTGGCTAGAATTTCAAGAACTATATTGAGTGAGAGTGGATATCCTTGTCTTGTTCCTGATTTTAAAGGAAACGCTTTCAGTTTTTCTCCATTTCGAATGATATTGGCTTTGGGTTTGTCATATATAGCCTTTATAATGTTGGGATAAGTTCCTTTTGTCCCTAGTTTCTCCAGAGTTTTTAACTTGAATGAATGCTGGATTTTATCAAAGGCCTTTCTTTATCTGTTGAGATGATCACATGATCATATGACTCTCTCATCCTTAATTCTATTTATGTGGTGAATTACATTTTTATTTGCATATGTTGAACCAACTTTGAATCTCTGGGATGAATCCCCATTGATCATGGTGTATTATCTTCTCGAAGTATTTTTTAATACAGTTTGCTAATATTTTATTAAGGATTTTTGCATCTGTGTTCAACAGGGATGTTGGTCTATAGTTTTCTTTACTTGATCTCTTTGTCTGGTTTTGGTATCAGGGTTATACCAGCTTTGTAGAAAGCATTTGAGAGTGTTCCTTTCCTTTCAATTTCATGCAATAATTTGAGAAAGACTGTGTTAGTTCTTTAAAGGTCTGGAAGAACTCTGCTGAGAATCCATCTGGACTTGGGCATTTCTTTGTTGGAAGACTTAATTGCTGTTGAGTTTCATTACTTGAGATTGATCTGTTTAGGTTTTCTATATCTTTCTAATTCAGTTTAGTTTGGACTTTGGACCTGATCCAGGAGGCCAGTGAAGAGTCAAAGGAATGTTAAAAGCAAGGAGTGGAAGGCAAAGTTTTCCTGTGGAGAGAATGGTGGGAGCAGGAGAGAATAGAGGCAGGAAGAGCAATGTCTAGGCTGTTATTTGTCTTCCAGGTAAGATGTGTGTCTAGAAATTTGTCAGTGTCTTGTAGATCTTCCAGTTTATTGGAGTATAAATAGTTTCTAATGATTCATTGAATTTCAGAAGTGTCTGTGGTAGTAGCTCCTTTTTTGTCTCTAATTTTGTTTATTTGGGTCTTTTTCTCTCTTTTTGCTAATTTAGCTAAGGATTTATCAATCTTATTTATCTTTTTGAAGAACCAACTTTTTGTTGTATTGATTCTTTATATTTTTTTAATTATCAATTTCATTACTTTGGTTCTGTTCTTAATTATTTCCACTGGTTTTGGAATTAGTTCTTCTTTTTCTGAGGCATTGAGGTATAACATTAGATTATTTATTTGGTATATTTCAATGTTTTTAATGTAGAAACTCAATGTTATAAACTTTCCTCTTAGAACTGCCTTCATGCCAGGTACTGAGGAGCATGTCTGTAATCCCAGCAGGTCGGGAGGCTGAGGCAAGAGGATTGCAAGTTTAAAGCCAGCCTTAGCAACTTAGACAGGCCTTAAGCAACTTAATGATACCCTGTCTCAATGCAAACAATAGAAAGGGCTGGGAATATGGCTCAGTGTTTAAGTACCCCTGAGTTCAATCCCTGGTACTAAAAAAAAAAGAATAACAACTGCCTTCATATGTTCCCATAGATATTGATATGTTGTATCTCTATTCTCACTTCAAGTCTCTTTAAAAAAAAATACTATAACCACACTATCATCTCACACACATGCTTGCGCACATACACACACACACACACACACCCCAAATTAACTAAGCTCTCACTGTAAACAAATATCTAATCAGTATTTAAGCCACACCAGTTTTCTCATTTTTTAAAAAAATAAGACGTATTTGAACCAAGACCTAAATTATATCCACACAGCATTAGTTGATTTATCTCATAAGTGTCTCCTCCCTCTGTTTATTTCACTATTTATTTGTTGATGACATCTTGTCATTCATCTGTTGAACTCCTCAAGTTTGGGGTTTTGCTAAGTCCATCCCTGTGTTCCTCTAATCCTGCATTTTCTTTAACCAGAGTGCTTGATCAGGTTCCAATCTGACTTTTTGGTAGAAGCATTTTACAAATGGTGCTGCTGTACGTACCATTGCATTTCACAGGAAGCACCTGATCACCAGTGGTCTCTCTGCTGGGGTTTTTATTGTCTTTATTAAAACACTCAAGCGACTATTACTGTCACCGTTCATGCTCAGAACTTCCTCCATGCCTGCACTGAGCCTGTCCAGCCTGAAGTCAGTCATATAGACCATGTCTTCAGAGAACCCACAGTCCTCAGAGCAAAGACAACTCAACAAGTGATTTTGAGACACCATCATAACTGTAGCAATAGTCACAGTTTTCCTTTCCTAATATTAGTGGGTTTGATTCCTAAAGCAGTGATTTCCAAAACTGGCCAGTATTTGAAATCATCTTGAGCAATTTAATAAAATACAAAATCTCAGGTCTTATTCCACTATATTCTGATTCCTCATGACTAGAGTGGGATCCAGAAATCTGAATCTACTCTGAGAAGGTGAGATTGGTGGGTGAGGGTAGATATGAAAGGAAGTCCCAGATCCCACAAGCCATCTCTCTGACTTTGACCTGATCCCAAGGCCAGTGAAGAACCAAAGGAAAGTTAAAAGCAAGGATCCTCCTGTGGAGAGAATGGTGGGAGCAGGCTAGAGGCAGGAAGAGCAATATCTGGTCTATTACTTGTCTTCCAGGTAAGACATGACTTTGGCCTAAGCAAGGATGCAGAAGTAGCTTAGATGAGAAAAGTCAATGATTTAGAGAGATGGTTTGTCACTCAGTCAAATGAGACCAGAGGAATAGTCATGAAATAGAGGTGGATGCCCAAGACCCTGCACGTGAATCTTAACAAGAGAGTGAAATCTGGTATTAAATGCATTTGTGAATTTTACATTTCTCTACTAATCCCATAGTATTTGAAATAGTGCTTTTTACCACTTCAGTAATTATGGTTTAGAAACTCTCTTAGGGCTCTGGAAAAACAACAAATAAAAGATAAATACATATATAGACACAATTATGGAGACTGAGGAATCCCAAGATCTATAATCAGTAACCTGGAGATCCAGAACAGATGGTACATTAACAGTCCCAGACTGAAGGCCTGAGAACCAGGTGAGTATGGTATATGTTAAAAGCCAAGAAGTTCAAGATCCCAGGAGAGCCAGTGTTTCTGTTCCAGTCTGAAGGCAGCAAAGTCCCAACTGAAGGCAGTCCTCCCTCTACTGGAGCCATTTGTCCTAATGAGGTCTCTGCCTGACTAGATGAATCCCAATTGACTGGAAGACAATTGGGGAAGGCAGTCTGAACCAAGTCTGCCTATTCAAATGTTACTTAGTCTCAGAACACCCTTATAAACACACCCAGAATAGTGTATGGCCAAATATACAGGCACTCCATCAAGTTGGCACATAAAATTAACCATTATAGAAGCTATTTCTGTTCACTCCAGATAGAACTGCAATGGTAATCTTTCCATTTGTTGGGCTTTTGATATTCTAATATCAATCCCAATTACAATCCCACCTCATGTGCAGCCCTAGTGTTAAATCGGTAACATCTGTCATCTCCCCAGCTCCCTCGCTCATTTACAAGGTGTTTGGGGCTTGGCAGAAACATGATAGGGATTCTCCAACTCTTTCCTATTTATGGAAGTAGCATCAGATGAAAGTAACACAGAAGAGCTCAAGATGGCAGACTAAGAGCTGCATATGATCTGTTTATGAGTTCAGTATAGAACATTTTTCATTTCTCTGCTTAATTTTAAAAGCAAAATGATATGAAGCCTGAGCATTATAGTGTTAAACAGCAGGAGGATTATTCCTATTCTCCTCCCAGATACAGCAAGACATTGCTATTTGTTTTCTTTTATTAAATATTTCACTGCCTCTGAAGCAGTAGATATCACAAGGGGGGAAGACAAAAGGAGCATCCTGGACCAGCTTGCTTCCCCATCGCCCACACCTCAAGGTGGCTCACCTTCCTTGCTCAGAGATGGATGTTAGCTTCAAGTTGCTATTGACCTTACTGCTTACTCTGCTTAATTAAATACCCTTTTAATATTTTCTCACTCTGCTGTGCCTTACATCCCACGTTCATGCTGCGGCACGACAGGGGTGAGAAGGGAAGGTCTTTTAAACTGAAGCGCTTAATTACCTCCTGGGCCCCAGGAGAAGTGTCAGATGGAAAAACAGCTGAAAAGTAGGGGAAAGAATAGCTGGATATGAAGTGCAATCACTGATGATGGAAAAAACATTGGCCACCTTCCAGCTATGCCTAAGTTATATTAAAATTTTATCAGAATCTGACACTTTTTGAATCATGTATGTAATAGCATCATGCTTATACCATTCATTTCCGGTGACATTCTGTTGATCAGCCATAGATGCTCACTTCTGCCAGAACCTGTTTCTTTTTTTCTCAGTACACATACCATCCTGTGTGTAGATAAATGGACGGCCCACCCACCAGTGAAGTTGTTAGTCCATTCCTGGCACTGTCAGATGACCAGAATGTCATTTAGAGCCCTCTAATTGAGATGTTTGAAATATAGTCAATGTCTGGTGAATATTCATTGGGAGAGAAGATGCATAGTACATATTATTTATTGTGAAATAAGATCAAGCATATTGTAACAAAATATAATTATATTGATAGAAAAATATAATTATCTAGAGATTGTATTATGTACATATAATTATGGCACAATTATATAGTTAAAAAGGTTTATGAATATAGATTATAGCTATATACACTATAGATGTGTATAGATATCAATTATAAATATAATTAAATATTGTATGTAATTATATAGACAGGTTAACTATGCAATAAAATATGAGTTCACTTGTGTTGTAAAAACATAAAGTAAGTCCTGAAAATGAACGTAGTGCAGCCCAGTCCCCCAGAGTCCTCACTGCTGGCAGCCATGTTATTTATGTCTGTCTCCTCCTGGAGGTGCCATAGACGGGCGTGGCAGATACAGCGAAGACAGAGGGCAAGCTGGGAGTTTAAGGCTTCTATCTTCTCTGGAGGCTTTGAAATCATTTTGATGATGGATTTGCTTAGGCTTAGTGTATCAGTCACATTCACCCAAGTTCTTATCACATAAAATTGAAGTAAAACTTGCATTTACCATCCCTAAAAATGCTTGTTTATTCTTTGGAAAATGAGTATGCTTGCTGTGAATCAAAAAGTCTCCATCAGAAAATTGGACACTGAAGACAAAATGATAGCACTGGGGAAGAAATGGCAACCAGAGCCAAAAGTGGGAGACCTTGTTCCCTGCCTTGTCCTGGCTTGCCAGGGTGGAAAGCAAGGGATGCCTCTTTATGACCAAAGCTAAGGTCCCCCTAACCACGAAGTCCCATCTATAGGCTGACAGGCCCTGTGTGCTGCTGTCCCTTGGCCATGGCCAGGGTGGACAGTTCTGGTGTGCACTTGCAGTCCCCACTGGGTCTCTCAGCATTCCCCCTCAGCCTTCCTCTTTCTTGGTTTGCTCCCTCCTTTCAATACACACATCTCTAGTAGCTTTCTGAGAAAGGATGTGTAAGAGGGAAATTTCTAACAAGGTGTCTGAAAATGTCTTCATTTACCTCGTCACTGGCTGAATGTAAAATGTTGGTTGGATACCATTTCTTCTCCAAATTTCAAAGGAATTGCTCTGGTCATTTTCTAACACTATTACTGCTGTTAAGCAATTCAGAGCCATTTTGATTTTTGATCCTTTCTATGTGACATTTTCCTTCCCTTTCTCTAACCAGAAGCTTTGGAGTTGTCTATGTACAAGCTTTTTTCTGTCCTCAGGGTTCCAAACTTTCAGGAATCTACTTTGTAAGCACCCCATCAATTCTGTGGGATGCTTCATGGGCTCTATCGGTCTCTCTTTTATCCTCCATTTCTGGGAAACTTTCCTGATGATTTCCTCTCAAGATTGTTTCTGGTTTGTGTCTGGAATCCCATATTCAGTATTGATCCCCCTAGTCTGGACCCCCTATTTTTCTGTCTACTCTATTTTCCATCTCTTACTCTCTCCCTGTCTCTCTTCTCTCCCTTCCCCTTTCTCTCTTCCTATCTCCATCCCCCTTCATCTCTATCTCTTTATCTCTCAACTAACTGGTCCTTCTCTGCAGTTCATTTGAGAAACAATTCACAATCCGGTCCTCCTCGTTTCTTCTTTACTTGTTTTAATTCTGCTTATTAGTTTTGCATATTGTAGCGTTGTTATAAACCCAAAGTCCAAATTGCTTGTTTCCTGAAATAGCCAATTTTGTTTATTTCTATTAATGTCAGTCCTCTTCATACATTTCCTTTGTTGCAGCAATCCAAAAGAGACACTCAGAATTCATGTATTTTAAGAGCCATAGTCTCTGTCCCATCTCCACTAAATTCTCTGCTCACTATTTATATCAGCATTTGGGAATCATTCTTTTTCTTTTATGAAGCCCTGTCCAATTTGCATTAGGCTTCTTTTAGATGCTTCAATTCCCCTAAGTTCCATTTATTCAGATTTGTTTCCCAAATAAATTGTATTTTCCGTACATAAAAGGTGCTTGCCGTGGCCTTTTACTGGTGAACCACACACTGTCCTTTGTTGCATTTGTAAATTGCATCTTTATTTTAGAATTCAGCTAGCTATTTTCCCCCTGACAATCACTTTTTTTCTGTGTGTCACTTGTGTTTCATAATGTTAATTTTTCTCAGCATATGCTGCAGCCCTTTGAGATAATATTTAGGGGGAAACAAATGGATAAGGACATCACTTTCCAATTCCACACAACTTTTTACTTCATTGTTTGCCCGTGTGACGTTCCCATCCAATTTTAAATAGACTTATTTCTATTCCCAGCAATTCCCTGCAATGCGCTTACATTTACATACATAATTTTCATTCTAGGCAACCACATTTTTTTTAAAAAGGAAAACTTTACCTAATCTGTTTTGAAATTAAGATCACCTGTTTCACATTATTTATAAGTAAAATTAAGAAACTGATGTTGGAATCAAGAAAGCACTTGGTAATCAAAGTTGAAAATGGTAGAAAATGAAACCGTGGCTTTTTTCTCAATGGATTTTTAGCCAGCTGGAAACAGCCCCAGTGGATCCTGGGGCTTGAGTTTCAGAGCTCTTTGATTAAATACTGTGACAACAGGAGGGCTGCTTCTGCTCTTAATAGCTCCGGAGTCTGGAGTGCTTATGCATCTAAGTATATGTTCACCTTTCCTTTTCTATTTATAGTTTTTATCTTCCAGTTCACAAAATTATGCTTATTCACAGTTTTTTATTTGAAAGATTCTGAGCCATATTCAAGTAATAGCTTAGTCAACACACACTGACATTTCCTACTTTGAAGGGCAGTTTTCTTGTGGCAAAAACTGTGGGTGTCAGCTTGGCCCCAGTTAATATATTATGTTTTAGATTTAAGGCCCAATGGCCTTTTCCAAGATCCTCCACCTGGTGAGATTTCCCTTTGATTTGGACTCTCTTCTTTCTATCCACTTTCACCCATTGCTTCTTTCTAACTTTCCTGGTGCTACTTTCACCATGTTTCTGTTGAAAACAATTACTGGTCTTGAAAGTTTTGATGACTGAAAGATGGACACTTATACAGATTTGGGTGTAACTTAGTATTTAACATAGCCAAATGCATGTGTCTTAGTAAGCACATGTTTAATCAGCTTCTGAAATTTTAAGAGATGGTCGGGACAGTTTTAAGAGTTTCTGAAGTTTGGCTTTAAAGCATGAATCATGACTTAATAGACCTCCTTCTTTGGAGTAATTCAGTAACCTTCCCTTGGTCGGGAAAAAGAACATATTATGAATGTGAAGTTCTCTAGGAGGTAAGGTCCTGAGGAAAGGCCATCCTTTATCGAGGCTTGTTAGCATTACCTCACAGCCATTCTGTGCATAGTCGTTTAATGAATAGTGTCTTTTAGGAGCAAAGTACTGTATTGGATGCACATGTATTAGTTTTTTATATATATATATATATATATATATATATATATATATATATATATATTTAATTAGCTTGTTGATCCTATACATAATATCTGGTTAGAAAAGGAATTTTTATTTGCATTCTCCTGTGTGAAATACACCCCATCCTTTTTAGAGTTGAGAAGTTTTAAACTGGCTTTCTCCCTGCTGCTGTCTTCCCTGACGTGATGAGGCCTCAGTCATTGTCCCCATTGAAGGGGATCATTGGTGCAGATAATCTGGGCCCCTGGCTAATCCTCTCTGTTGGGTGGGGTCACAGGCCCACCACTGAGGGCCACAGTCCTCCACGCACCTGGGGCTTGATCCTGACTTCCCCCAAGGACATAGGGCAGTGCCTGTCTCTGAGGAATAACCCCCAAAGCAGGAGGGTAATCTGCAAGGCAAATAGTCCCACAGGGATCATCAGGCACCCTTGGTCCAGAGAACAGAAGAGGGGGCAACAGGTCTTCCCCCCCGCAACCCACCCCAGTCTCAAAAGCTTGCCCCCTTGCCCTGAATTCAGGGATTCAGTATTATTCAGATAGCCAAGGCCAGCTGAATTTTAGCCAAAGGGAATTTGCCACCAACATACAGACTACCTTAGGTCAGATATTAAAGGGGAGGCTTGTTGTGTTCAACCACAACCAGAGCAGCAGGAGAGACGGAATCTAGTTGTCCAGCATTCCTGATACGTTAGCTGTGTCCACATCTGTGGCTCTACCAAAGGGAGATGGGGGTGCCAGCAAATGATGCAGTGATGAATCTTTTAGTTCCTGATTCTTTGAGTTTAAGTGCAGTGTAACCAAGAGGTACCCCACAACGAGATTCTCACTTGAAAATCTGTGTCAGTCAAATTGGTCATTTGGAGCAGTCACTAGATCTCAGAATGTCAGGGATCTCTGAAGAATTCCATGAGCTTGGAAATAAAAAAAAAATTAGTTTTTGCTTTTTATAATTGCCCAAATAGAGTTTTCAGAATATCAGCATATAAAATGTATCCTAAAACCAACTTTTGTGGGATAATTCATTTACCTGGTATGGTTTAAATTTTCAATTTATTTTTAAATATAGTTTTCCATTTTGAAAACATGTTAACTCTTCCTTGCTCTAAGCAACTCTTGAAGTAAAGAGTCTGCCAACTATCCAATATGAGATTTGGAGGGGGAAAAAATCCAGTTTCTTACTGTTTTCTTCTTTTCGTTGAAGGGGAAAACATTTAAGTTATATATTTCACATTTTAATTCCATGTGTTTTAAACATCTAAAAGAGGAGAAGAGGAACATCTGCCTGTTGGCTCCCCAAGGACAATGCTACATAGATTATAGATAATAATGTAGACTACTTACTACCTAAGTACTCTGAGTTGGACCCTTCGACAACCGCTTTACAAAAAGCAGCTCATTTAATCTTCTAATCCTGAGAAGAAGATTCTATAATCAGATGAGGAAACTGAGATGCAGAGGAGCTAGGGCTGACTCCAGAGGCCTGTGCTGTAACGTTCCCTGCCCAGCATGGTGGCTGCACAGGGCTGAGTACCCCAGGAGCTCACTCACAGGGTGTGCCCCCAGACCTCTTTCCTTGGCCCTCTCCCCAGTGCTGCACTTGTTGAGTTGTTATACATCTATGTTGAGTCTGTTAACCATTCCCTCACCTTGAACCAAACACAGCAACAAATTACAGACCCACAGTTAGCACTGGGAACTGGGCCCCTTTCACACATCCTCCCATTTTTTTTTCTTTCAACCTAGTGAAGTAAAGTGACATTAATGGGGATATCCAGAACACCCACAGCCTCTTCCCATACAGCTGTCACATGCCCTGATTCCTGGCTCATAGATACAAATAAATAGAATCCCACTCTTCCCCTCTGTGAGCTGAGAAAAGGGGATGGCTTTGACTGTGCTCTGGAGAAGAAAGCAGTCATATTCCCTGTCTAAGCAGTTTTTGTCTCTCTAATGTGGCTGGTCTGTTAGTGGGTTTTCTGCCACCAGGCTGGGTCATCATGGTCATCAAAACTGTTTAATACTCCAAGCAAGAACATCAACCTGTAAAAATTGAATATCACATGAACTTTAAACACACATCCCTTATAAAATGTTTAAAGCTTGCTGGGTTTTATTAGGATGTGTGAACCAGACTAAGTATATTAAATTTATGAATCCAATTGATGCAGTACCATAATAATTCAATACAATATGCTTATGTCATTAAACTCATAAAGAAGATTCTCCAAATAACTGTAATGAATAGTTCTGATTCTGTAATCACAGACTAACATTTTCACCTTGATGAATTTTAACTGGGAGCTCTCAGACTTCTCTATGACATCAAGAAATAAATGCTGTATTTCAAATGATGACTACTTATTTCAAGTATTTACTTTATAACCTAAGTAAAAGTACTGGCAGAAAAGAAGTATCTGCTAAAACAGAATTATTCATTAGAAATACTAAAAGGATTGAAGGATATTGGCATGAAGTAGAATAGGACATTAATTTATATCTAGTCATAAATTATAAATAGAAACCAAAGAAACTTCTTTTCTTTGACTGATTTCATTTATTCCTTCATCTTCCTGCCTCACTCCCAAACCCATATATTTTGGTTGTCTACCACTGTGTTATAAACTATGCCACAAATTTAGTGACTTAAAATGACCACCATTTTATTGCTTATGACTCTGAGTGGTTCTGGAATCAGCTGGATGTTTAATCCACTCCAGGTGTTACCAGGTTGGACCACTTATGTGGCTGTGTTCCAATTCTGCTCCAATAAAGATGGGATTCAGCTAGAATATTAGAACATTCAACCCAGGGTGGCTTCTTCACTCAAAGCATTACTTCTGGTATATTCTGCTGTCTAAAGTAGGTTATAGGCTTCACCTAAACTCAAGGGGAAGGACCACACAAGGATGTGAGCCCCAGGAAGCATGGGTCATTGGGGCCACTAGTGTAGCAAACTCCTAGACATACCACTTCCCCAACCAACTTCATTTAGGGATACCTTCACCTCTTCTTGACCTTGTTCCCCATATTTGAAAGTTTATATTGCACAAAATTGGATTCCATTTTCAGACTAAGATTATTTTGAAGTGCATCTGGGAATTCTAGGCATTAGGAAACTCAGTTTGGGTGTGATCCTTCATAGAGAGATGGACGAATGTGTCAAAAAGATGATTGGATATTTAAGGATATATAGACTTCTAATTCAGTCTCTGCTGCAATTTCTTCCTTTGTTAAAGAATCAAAGGATCTAGCTAAGATTCCTCAGCTTCAGTACTGCTGATTTTATGAGGACAGAAGAAAGGATTGGATGATCTTCCAAAGATTTTTTTTTTTCAACAAACTCTTGAGTCTGGTCAGACAGAAATGTTGACTATCTCCTCTCCAATATTGCTGGAGAGAGTATAAATTGGTGCAGTGTCTATGGAGAATAATTAGGTGATATCAATAAAAATTTTAAAAACACCCATACCCTTAGACCCAGAAATTCACTTAAAGAATTTATCCTATATGTTTAGTGGCTTACTTGCCACGATAAAAGCTTATTTATCAGTATTATTTTTAATATTCTCCATCCTTCATTCTTTCCTTCAGTAAACTTACTGAGCACCTACTATGTGCCAGACACCATGTTGAGTATCTAGTATACATCCTTTGAATATAGTAGTGAAAAATCCTCTCCCTTTTATGGTTTGCAATCTTATAGAACCGCCACAGGATTGGAAAAGCCTACCTGTCCATTAATAATGAGCTAGAAAATCAATTTCAGAATGAATAACTTTTTTATGTACTTGTAGAGAATGATCTTTTTTATAAACTGTTAAATGAATAAGATAAAGTTCAGTAGAGTATCTCTCCTATATACCTATTTGTGTAAGTTGAAGTCAGAGCAGCTATATTTATATTTGCTTATATAGATATAAAATGCTCTGGAAAACACCCACCCAAAAAAAAATAAAACCCAGTAAATAAAATTTTTTTGGATCATAGAGAAGATTTTGGGAGATAGAGGTGAGTTGAAAGGGAGACTTCTCACTACACTGAATATATGCACACACGTATGCACACATACATTAAAAATTTATCTTTGTACTTGTGTGTGTGTATATGAAGTTTTTAACCAGTAAATGAAACATAAATTTTAAGTAAATTTTAAAAACAAATATTAGTGCATCCTCTGTGCTCAGAACTCAGGCATTAAAGGCATGGGTACTTTAGAACTGTAGTATGGGGCCGTGCTGTTCTTTAAAGTAACCTGTGGCAATGTGCTTGATTTTACATTAAGATCGAGGTAAACTTTGAAAATTCCTTTCCTAGTTGCACTGGCTACATTTTAAGTGCTCAGTGGCCACGTGGCTACCGTATTGGATGGTGCAGACACGCCCATCCTTTCAGGAAACACCAGCAGACAATGCTTCTACATCACGCTGAGCGCACTGGATCTCAGGCCTACGGGTACAAGTGTAGGAGACGGGAAGGTACACATTCAGCCTGCAAACCCCAGTCACATGCTGCAGATGCCTAGCCAACAAGTGTAAATGGGCTCCCTTGAGTGGGTTCTCCTCCAGGTGCTGCCTGCTGTGCTGTGACCTCTCTACCATGTGCTCTATATTCAGGTTACAGCTTAGACCCAGGGTAGGGAAACTGCACTCCTACGCTGGGGAATGCAGATGCATAGTGACCCTCCCCTTATGTAGTCCTCCCGCCTTGACTGTGAGCAGAACCCGTGAGTCTGATGAGACAGCACTCCTGTGATTACTCTGTGACATGACAAAAGGGAGATCATTCCTATGCAACTAATCTAATCCCAAAGCCCTTTAAAAGCGGAGTTTTCTTTGGCCTGTAGCAGAAGACAGCAGAGATTTGAAGCATGAGGGGAATCTGATTACTGGTTTCAGAAAGTGGACACAGTCCTGGAATGTGGGTGGTCTTGGAGCTGGAGCAGTCCCCAACTGACAGCAATGGGGCCTCAAATGGGAACTTCAGTCCTACAATCTCCAAGAGCTGTATTTGGCAGCAACCTGAATGGGTTTGAAAGCAGTTTTTCCTCGGAGCCTCCAGATAAGAGCCCAACCTATGTCAATAACTCTGACATGGCAAAACACCTCGATTTTAGTCCATGAATCCTTAAGCATCAAGCCTGGCCACATTGAGCCAGAACTTCTGAATGGCAGAGCTATGTGCTAATCAGTGAGTATATTTCAAGTCACAAAGTTTGTGGTAATTTTTATGCAGATTGATAAAACTGATAGCAGCTCATAGGCCCAATCTACCCTGCCACCTCTTTTCATACCATCTGGAGCTGGAGCATGCTTTAACTATGATGCATGGAGACCAAGTGGGCATGTTCTCCCACTGCTGCCCTGGCTGGAAGGCATGCCTCACTGCTCCCTAGGGCCTGTGCTGGTACCATCTACGCACTGGGCACTATGCTTTTGGTAACTGCCAGTCACTGAAGTGTAGAGTCTCAGTCTAAGAAGATGCTTCACATCCAGACAGCTGCCAAAGTTGAGATGGCCCACCTCTCTGAAAGGAGAGAGGCACTCAGGGATTAGATGTTACTGGGCAGAAAATGAAACTAACTGTGAAAGTCACCTACCCTTAGGTAAAGTGTGCTTACCACCTCAGGGAGACCTATCCCAGGAAAATAGGGTGGGGCAAAGCAGGAAGTTTCTCCTTTGTTATATAGCATTAATTTTGCTTCTTGGCCTACAAATACAAACGTAGACTATCCTGTGTTTCGTGGAAAAGGTGATATGGACCAGTAAAGGGTGAAAAAAGTGTGTCAGTGTCCTGCTGCAAGAAGCCTGAAGTTGTACAGTGGCTCAGGGTCCTTCTGACTGACAAGAGAGGATGAAGAAGCTGGGAATTAGCAGGTATTTTGGGGCTGGTGGAAGTTCTCCAGAATCATCACCATCACTTGACCAGTAGTTGTACACAACAGCCAGCAGAGCTCCAGGGATCAAAGAGGAGACTGCCAGGGCACAGTGCATGGGAGCCCAGCATGAAGATTGGTGGAGTGCTAACCCAGGGAGCAGTCCCATGTCCAAAGTACATCCCCCAGGCTGAACAGGCCATGCCAGTTGGCCAGTCCATTCATGCTAGATTATTGCTAATACTCCAGAGCTCTGCTTTCCCACCTCTAGGCTTCATAGGTGCTCTCCACCTTGCCTGAAACTGACTTCGGTATCCTCCAGTTTATTCACCTGCCAAATTCTTACCTTTCAGGTTTTGACATACCAGTTCCCAGGACTGGGCAGGTTCCTTCCCTATGTGCTCCAAAACCTTCTCCTTCCTGTTTACTTATAGCCATATTTTAATTTTTGCTTTACCTGTCCATCCCTCCAACAGGACTTTTAGTTACTTAGGACAAAAACTGAGTCTTATTCACTTGAATCCCAGCACCTAGCCCAATTCAGACATGCGAAAAGCTTTCAATAAGTGTTTGTTGGGTGCATGAATGAAGTCGAGGGAAAGGAGTCAATAAAAAGCAAACCTTGAGCCAGTCCATAAAAGAGAAATTGGATAGAAAATGGGAACAAAGCACCCATAGGAACAAGCATGGAATGATCCTGAGCAATAAAACACAAGGACCAGCAAATGTACCTTGTGAGGACGAGCTGTGTATCTGCTTATTCAGATCCCTGGGCCTGGCACACTGCCTCATGGGGAACAGGTAGGTATGCAGTAACCGTGCTGGATACTTGAGTTATCTGCATCAAACTCTTTTAATTTCATTGGTGTGTGGAGATCATTTGGGGACATGTTGAGAGATGAACCCAACATATTTGAAGCAATACAGCCAGATTTTATGATTTTTAAAATGTTAGAGAAGTTTAGTCCCAAATTTATGGGAGCTTAGATCTGGGAAGATCTGACTGAGTGAATCATAGTGACCTCACAGGGGCGATTCACGACACATGGCCAGTGATGACCAGATCCCTCTCATTCTAGAAACATCCCAGGGTAACCTATTCAGACCTGCTCAATCTTAAAAACTCATCAGTCGATGACTTTTCCAAGGGCTGCAAGGTAAATGAAACCTCTAAGTTTTAGAAGACTGATGCTTGTCTCTAAGCTGCCACAGTGGTTAATGACTTCTGGGAAAGAGAAATGCCACTGAACTCTCTTCTCTGTTAATATGTCACAACGCAAAGGCAGATAATGCCCCATTACATTTTTAAAGAACATTTCAATTTTAATAATTTCAACAACTTTAAATTAAATTATGGATTTATGTTAAAATCTTATAAAAAGTAGGAAGTTCCACAATAGTGAGATGGCTGGGGAAATCATTAGAATGACAGCCAGGGTGATATATTGCACATGAAATAAGCAGTTGGCCACACTTACAGAAACGAGGCTTATTAAAACAGAAACTTTAATAACATGAAATGGTCATGACTTTATCCTACAGCTAATTAAAATCAAGGGGAGGGAGCCAATAGATAAGGAGGCAGAGGTCTTTAACATGCTTCTGAAGGCCCTCATTCTTATTTTCATACGTGTACATACACACATGGCAGTTGGCTGGAATTCAAGGAAAATTCTAGGAGCCTACCTGAGTGTGGTATTGACAGACCTGAGGAAACACCATGTTACATTTTAGGCTTACGGGCTTAAATCTTGACAATTAGCTTTCTCCCAGATTTGAGGAGCCCTTTACTTTGTCAGCTTCTAATGACCATTGACCTTGGGTAAGTCACTGCTCTTGGCATCTGTTTTCTCATCTGTAGGCAAAGGCTACTCATTCATGCCCTCCTTCCCCTCTAGCTATCTGAGGGTCACTGTGCATATGAACTCAGAAATGCTTCTTATAAAGTGCCTACTGGACATCCAGATTTAAGATCCTCTGTGTTCTGCTTCAATCCTGTGCTTCTCTACACATCCCTACAAATGAAGATCCCTACACATGGCATCTCTTGCTTCCTTGTTCACATTGTTTGCTGTGTTGGACTCCATTCCTCTCCCTTCCACCCCAGTGTCAAACCTTCTTTTATGGTTTGGTTGAGATGTGTCCCAAAAGTTCACAGTGAGAGACAATGCAAGAAAGTTTAGTCGGGCGCAGTGGTGCACACCTGTAATTCCAGCAGCTTGGGAGGCTGAGGCAGGAGGACCACGAGTTCAAAGCCAGCCTCAGCAACTTAGTGAGGCCCTAAGCAACTCAGTGAGACCCTGTCTCTAAATAAAATACAAAAATAGGGCTGGGGATGTGGCTCAGTGGTTGAGTGCCCCTGAGTTCAATCCCGAGTAACCAAAAAAAAAAAAAAAAGGAAAGAAAGTTTAGAGGGGAAATGATTCTTAACCTAATCAGTGTATTAATCCACTTGAACGAATTAACTGGGTAGTAACTGTAGGTAAAGAGGGTGTAGCTGAAGGAGGTAGGTCACTGGGGGTGTGCCTTTGCGGTTTATATTTTGTCCCTGATGAACAGAGCACTCTCGCGTGCGCTCTCTCTCTCTCTCTCTCTCTCTCTCTCTCTCTCTCTCTCTGCTTCCTGGTGACCTGAGCTGCTTTTCTTTCCACACCATTCTGCCTATTTCAGGCCCAGAGCAATGGAGTTGGCCAACTGCTAACTGATACCTCTGAAACCTAAGCCCTAAATAAACTTCCTCCTCTAAAATTGTTCTTGTCAGGGCTTTTGGTCACAGAGGTGAAAAGGCTGACTGAAACACCTTCCATCCTTTCAATCCTAGACCTGAAAGGGAGTGTCTTCTGGAGCCACACCATGAAATACCCTGCTGACTTCAGGGCTTTGCCAGGGTGGATGCAGAGCCTGTGGTCAGTATGTATGTCCAGACTTAGATTCCAACCAGAAGGTCTAGAGTTAAAAAGGAAAGCCCAGCAGACTGTCTGAAGTCCAGATTTTGCTCAGTTGTTCCAATAATTCCCAACTGTGTTTCTTTGCACCCAGAGCTCAGACTAAAATTTGTAGGTCACACATGGATCATGTTAATATAATAAGCATCACATCAAGAATTTCTAAAATAAAATAGCATGTAGCAGCACATCCAGCTTTAGTTGGGAAGACTTAATCAATATCCTGCATCCAGAAAAAAATGAAAATAAAAAATTATTGCTAGATTACCCTGTATTGTTAGAGGGATTGATTGTGTTTTGGCTTTCAAAACTTATTAACACAGCTAGTAGACTATATTAACCTATGTTTTGGTTCAAAAGATTAATAATGTTTAGTTACGTTTTCAAATGGTGGTGGAATTTTGGATTGGCCCTTTTTTCTTTTTTCTTTTTTCTTTTTCTTTCTTTTTTTTTTTTTAATTTAAAGAAAGGGTCTTACTATGTTGCTGAGGCTGATCTCAAATTTCCCCCACCTCAGCTTCCTGAGGATTTAAGGAGGGCATGACTGGGAATGCTGCCCCAATCTAGAATGTTATTCTCAGAAACCTCTCAGGATCATCTCTTCCTACGGGAAGAGTGCCAGGAGCAGATGCCTTCACTGGACAATAGACCTGATCCAAGAACAGACCAGTCCTGATGGAGCCCAGTTGTAATCTACATGGATAGTTTCTTCTGAGTTGCAGCTGGTGTCTGCTACCTGCCCATGCTTTGAAGAGTATCAGCAATGAGCTTTATTGTAAATAAAGGACTGTGGCCGTTGTAAGCGAATGTGTGCATTAACTCCGAACCTTGGGAATGACAGAGACCATAGGCTATCTTAAAGCTGCCAGAATTTCCACTGAAGTCTCTGAATTTCTCTCCAAGGCCACGCACTATGGTGCACACAAGCACAGCCTCCCTGGGACTTAGGCAGCTGAGGTAGGGAAATCATCACTTTGAGTCTAGTTTCAGCAACTTAGTAAGACCCTTTCTCTAAAGGAAAAAAGGCTGCTTTAGGGGGTGTAGCTCAGTGGCAAAGTGCTCTGGGTTTAATCTCCAATACCACACACACGTACATAGAGAGAGAGAGAGACAGAGAGACAGACAGAGAGAGTGAAAGAAAAGAAAGAAGAAGAAAAAAATGTTCCACGACAATGCTATGCAATCTGGAAGCACCTGGTCCCCAAGGACTTAGTTTCAGCTGACTCCAAATGGTAGCTCTATTAGCTCTTTGGTAATGACAGGGCTGTCCCAGAATATTAGTGGGAAAAAATTCACCAGTCATCTACCCTGATTTAGCCAGATAACCAATCTCCAAAGAATGGAAAGATACTTATTCAGAAGGAGATCTGGGTGCTCTTTTGGAAGGAGAAGTGGATACAGGACAGTCAAGAAATGGCCAGTGCCCATCAGGGCACTAAGATATCAGTGCATTAGCAGAATGGTGTTGACCTTTGTATACAAAAGAAGTATAGGATCTCACCTCTTTCCCCAAGTCTGTGTGGAATGTTAACTCTAGAGATCCCAGTACCCACTTGTCACCATGGGAGCACCATCAGGCCTGGGAAAGGTTGGGTATGTAACTCATGTACCTGAGATGCCCCATGGAGGCAGACTTGCCCCACGAGAGACAGGGGTGCTGAGCCTAGGGGGCACTCTGGGAAGCAACCTGGTGGATCAGATCAGTCTCTGAAGTTGGGAGATCTGGTCTTGAATCCTGGCTCTTCAGCTTATATAACCCAAATCTTTAGGATACTGTTTAGGCTTCCTTTTTAGAAATCCACTTTGGAAAGAAGGGGGTTAGAAGCCCCAGTGCAGGGTCTCTGACTATCACCTATCCCTCTTCCGTCCACTCATTTTATTTGCTCTCCTTTTAAAAAGCTCATGGTTCTCTACAAGGATTTGTCTTCACTTGTGTGGGTTTTTTAAATCACTCACCAGAATCACAATTCCTCTGGAACCGCCCCATGGAAGTTCCTCTTTCCAGTTACCTCTACCAGCCTGCCCCCCCACACCACTGCCCAAAACAAAATATACCCAAAAACTTGTAGAAGAAGGGCAGTTTAGGACATCAAGGTACTTGTGTCAGTGCTGAATTGTGCCTGAAAGATTAGCCATCTAAATTTGATTTTCTGAAAGCATTGATAAGAAAGTACCTTCTTTACACTTTAAAGTTGGTCCAAGTAGCAAAAAGTAAATAACCTGGATAAATGTGTCTGATGTATTTCTTATTGTTAAGTCCTTTTTGCCAACTTTTAAATAAATAAATCATGGCCATTTGTCCCCTACAATGTCATACTCTATTCTTTCACTCTCCCACCTGTTTTGTTTTCTCTTCCATCCCACCCCTTCCTCTCTTGTTCCCCAGACACTCCTCCCCATCTCTGTGGCTTCCTTTCTCTGGGCCTCTTCCCTTTCCTTTGATCACTCATTCTCAGACCCTCACTGGATCCTTCTTACTCTGCCCTCCCATCTTGCTCCCTGGCTTGTAATTTTGCTGCATGAGGATTTGGATTAACCCGACATTCCTCCTCCTAGTATCCAAGGCTATAATGTTTACAAGGGCTCCATTGCTGTTCTGAGTAGCCCCAGGCCAGGGTTTTTAACACCATCACCCACCACCAGGGTAGTCTGGAGTTGCAGGCTTCTGTTGCCCCTAACAGGCTACAGAGATTTAATTATGCCTGCTTTTATTTCTTTTTATAATGGAGAAAATGTTCTGTGAAAGTCAGATATAACAATTGGGTATTGATTTTACAAATCCTTTCCCTACCTTGCCATTTCTGACCCTGATAAGTCACTTGAACTCCTAATGTCCTTCAATTTTTGCAATTTTCTTTTATAAAGTGTGCTACCCTGAGGATGCAGCTCAGTTCCTAGGCATAATTCTCACTTGATAGGGAGAGCTAGGATTCTCTGGATCCACAGAAAAGGGGCAGAATTGACAGGCGAACTTTTCATTTCTCCCTTTAGCTATGGATGCTGTGGACAAGCTACAAAAATCACCAATTAAATATGTTGTTAAAAATGTTAGCATTTTATACATAATCATAGTATGTTTTAAATATATACAGTAGCCAGGATCTGGAACACTGGCTGATCTAAAATTGAGCCTAATGAGAAATGAGAATATTAGGATAGTGAAAAACTCAGCTCACCAGACACCAATAAGAAGTGAAAGTGGGTTTCATTATTGAAGCAGAGGTCAAACAGAGGGACCAACCTAGTCACTGTCACGTGTTCCTCTATGAAATCTGATCAGTCGGTACGTTCACATATGGAACATTACATGGTAAGTTTTATGAACAAGTCCATCTACACACACATAGTGTGTGAACTAATCTCACAAATGTGGTGTCAGACATATACTGTGTGGGCTGAATGTTTTCTTTAATATGCAGAAGCTAGAGAGAAAAAATTTTTAAACTTTTTTTTAGACATGTTCATTGTGGCTTTATTCATACTAGCAAAAAGTGGAAACAATACAAATATTTATCAAACAGCAAAAACAATTTGTAATGTAATTGCTATGGTTTGGAAGTATCCCCAAAAAGCCTGTGTGTTAAAGGCTTGGTTGTCAGCCTATCATCCTGTTGCCAGGTGGAGAATCATTTAGGAAGTGTGGCTTAGTCAAGGGAAAGCAGGGTGGGTGTGCCCTTGGAGGGGATATTGGGACCCCTATCCCCTTCCCCTCTGCTTTCCCAGCCACCATAAGGTAAGCAGTTTCTTCTACAATGCACTTTTTCCATGATGAACTGCCTTGCCACAGGCCCTCAGAGGAACCACCGACCATGGACTGAAACCTCTGATACCATGAGAATAAATCTTTACTCCTTATAAGTTGATTATCTTGGGTATTTTCTCCACTGACAGTTGACTAACATAACCATATATTGGAACACTATTCCACAATAAAAATGAATGAGGTATTGAAACATGCAACAACATAGATATAGTGATGAATGTTTAATAACTGGCTCTGTAGCCACAATTCAAAAAGTTCTGATTCATCATGCTTGATGATTTCCATGGTATAATTATTCCCACCTTCACCAATCTCAATCTATCAATAATCATGGAATTGAGAAGAGATGCACAGTAGCACATCTTTATATAGGTACAATGGATATTAGTAACTTCAAGAAGAATTGATCATGAAATGTAGGAAAATAATTAGAAAGTGTACTTTGAGTATTACTTTTGGGTTTTTTTTGTTTATTTTTATTTTTATTTGTTCTAATTAGTTATACATGACAACAGAATACATTCCAATTCATTGTACATGAATGGAGCACAGCTCTTCATTTCTCTAGTTTTACATGATGTACAGTCCATACCATTCGTGCGATCATACAAGTACCTAGGATAAGGATGTCAATCTCATTCCACCATCTTTCCCACTCCCCTGCTCCCTTCCCTCCCCTCAGTCCCCTCTGCCCAATCCAAAGTTCCTTCATTCACCCCCCAACCCATTATGGATCAGCATCCACATATCAGAGAAAACATTTGGCCTTTGGTTTTTTGGGATTGACTTATTTCACTTAGCATGATATTCTCCAACTCCATCCATTTACCTGCAAATGCCATAATTTCATTCTCCTTTAAGGCTGAGTAATATTCCATTGTGTATGTATACCACAGTTTCTTGGCACATAGAAATAAATTTTAAAAAGGATCTCATGAAAATAGAAGAGAGAACAGTAGGTTAAAGGGATCAAGGGACAAGGAGGAGGGAAAGAGGAGGAGGGAATGGGAAAGAGGAAGAACTGCAGAATGAAATTGACCAAACTATGCTATGTGCATGTATGACTACATCACAAGAAATCCTATTTTCATATGTAACCATAATATATCAATTAAAAAATAAATTATTAGGGGGGAAAGTATATTTTGTGTATTCTGTTAATGCGATATTCAAAAACTGACAATACTAGCCTGTACTGCTAGAAATCAGGATAGCGGTTACCCTGGAGAGAAGGATTATAGAAGGAGGAACAGTAAGAGGGCTGCCTCAGTGCTGGAGAGGTGGTTTGACTTATACCTAGATGCTGATCACAAGGTGAAATTTTGTGAAAAATCATTAGGCCTTACACTTAGGGTGTGTGCTGTTTTCCATCCATGTATTTCAACTTTAAAAAATTAACTCATCAAAATCAATCATCAAGGTTTCTTCTCAGCATTTTTCCTAAGCCTGGCAGTGTGCCATGGATGCTCAGAGACTGCAAAGAAGAATGAGACTCTGTCTGGGACCTCAAGAACCTTCTGAAATTTTAGCGCCATCTTCTGTCCCTTGGTTCAGTGGTTCACCAGAATATGCTCAGCCTGCTTCAGCATGTGGCTCTCTCTGGACAAAGCCAGCAAAGTCATGCCTGGTCCTCCAGACCTGGGAGCAAAGTGCAGTCACTGCAGAGATTATTTTCTAGACAGATATTTTCCTTGCACTTAGGAAGCAGCTCATGTAAAAGAAGCCAAGCTGTCTGAAACTCCTGCTAGAAAAAGGTTGTTTTTTTGTTTTTTTGTTTTTTGGCAAAGAAAACTCTTCTGTAATGTTTGGAAGTGGTCAAATCAGATCTTTCTAGCTGGAGTTTTCATTGAGCCATGCTAATGAGTTCATTTAAAGAGAAAGGCATTACCTGCAGTTGATTTATAGTTCTCTTTTAATGGCCAGGCTGTGGTTGGGAAGGTGTCTCCAATATTTCCTCTTTTACTTTTATTTATATTTTTAACTTTTACTTCTCTTCTCATTATACCCTTCAGGCTTTATTGGCCCTTTAAAGGGACCCTGCTTTGTGAACTAATTATGACAAATGTTGATACAACATCTGTTCCCAGATTTAAATTGCCTCCTTGTCTGACAGAGTTCATCTCCAAGGCAAGTTTGTTGGAAACATTAGTTGCATGTTAATGTAGAGCCTGGGGTACCTGAAGCAGGGGCCACCCAAGAGCTACAGAGACAATGCCTGTGCAGGAAGTCTCTTTCCATTCCTCATTAAACTGTGGAAGAGTCACAGCGCCTTGCACAGTGAGAAAGCTCCTCATCCTGTTCATTGCAAGCTTTAGTTGCTCCAGTACAGTATACAATATTTGCTGTTAACCAACCAAGGAATTCAGAGTCTCCTAGAAGTGAATATTCTCAGGGTCCCTCCCCTAGGAAAGTTGAAGTCAAATTTCTTTTTGTCTCTCTGGTGTAAATAACTACCAGGGTTAAGCTGTTCATTCTTTAGCAGTTAGTTTTGGCACTTCTTATCTCTACCCAATATCAGTTTCAGTATCCTTTCTAGAAAGGGTACCTCGAGACCCTGGGTTAGGAATATTGAGCCAGGAAATCAGGTCTGAGTGAAGAGCACTTGCTTTCAGGTCTTTCTTGATTACTAGCCTTTCTCATATCTCCCAGCTACAGCCTCTTTCCTAGAAAATAGCTCTAAGAAGGAAACATAATTCTAGGCAGAGTATGATGACCACATAAAATAAGGTGACTTGGGAGACTTGTGGGGGTGATGAAAATGTTCATTTTCTTGGTTTGTGGTGTTTTTACATGTAGCAATACTCATCAAATTACACATTTAGAGAATGTGCAATTTCAGGTCTGAGGATGCAGCTCAGTGAGAGCATTTACCTAGTATGCATGAGCCCTAGATTCCATCCCCAGCACCACAAAAAAGAATGTGCAGTGTATTGTACATCAGTTTTGCTTCTATAAAGTATAAAAATTAGACATTAGAAGATCTTTAGAACTAAGTTATACAAATGTTATTATTTTTAATGCTTCTATTTTTTTAAGAAAGTAGCTAGTAAAGTTTCCTGGGGCTGAGTGATTTCTTTCACAAGTATATTTCAGGTTAGCAATCCATAGATCCAACTGAATTCTACTTCCTCTAGAGCAAGGTTTCTCAACTGTGGTGGATTAATATTTGGGGCCAGATCATTCTTTGTTGTAGGGGCTCTCCTGTGGGGTTGTAGGTTGTTAGAAGCTTCCTGACCTCCACCCACTAGATGCATCCACCAACACACACGTATGTCAGTCAGATATGTCTTCAAACATTGCCTAATGTCCCCTGTAGGACAGAATTGCCGCTGATTGGAAATGACTGCTCAAGGATCAGGTCATGTTTGTTAGACAAAATTTTTTTTGTTACAATCCAGAATTAATATGTTTAATTTCTAAGTTTGTTTTAAACAAACTGAGACAGTAATAAGGTTTAGATCTAAATCCTTCTCTCCATTTTCCGTTATAGATGAGATTTAAAATGAGATCTAAAATCCATTAACTAGTCTTGTGTATCCACTTCTCTTTAATACATCCCTCCAACACCCATGTCTAATTTTACCCTAAGCATTTCAGAACCTAATCTTAGACAGGCTTTGCTACCTTGGTGCCAAGAAAGGCGGATAATGTTGTGACAATCACCTGCAGTGGGGGAGGGCAAAAGCAAGAGGTCCCCAGCAGTTCTCCTCAGTAAGAATTTCTTTCTTTTTTTTTTTTTTGATGATTATCAGATTTACAAAATGATCTTAAATATCAATGATTGGAGCTGATTCTCCTGTTGTCCTCTTTCTTTCCCTTTATGTTATATACTGATATCACATACTGATTGTACAATTTAAGAAGTCCAATAAGCCACACATTTAACTGCACAGATGGGAAGCCTTTTTTTTTTCTTTTAATTGTCTATTTGATGAGTAACTTGGGTGGGGGATCTTTAAAAAATAGGATACTAACTGATGACACTGTTGGTGCACAATAGACCCCCAGGGCCAGGCACAGTTGGCATTCCTCTGGGTGTTGTCTGCAGATAGACTTGGTGGCATTTCTATGAATCAGAGCCTTGAACCCAAGAAACTTTTACTGTATATATGTGTATGATCTGTTTTCTTTTGGTCTGATGCTGAGGGCTTCAAGGGTCTTCCCTGGAGAACCCCCACCCCTAGGTCTGATTTATAAATAAACTTGTGCCTCTAGGTCGACAGGAATTTGTTTCTGGATGCTGCTTCTCCTCTCCTTGACTCCACCCAGAGATATCTTGACCATGTTTTTTACTCTTGTCTCTTCCTCAGAAATACCTCAGGGACTTTTTCAGCGTGATGCTCCAATCTGCAACATCTCCCCTACATATCAACAAAGTGGGACTGACCCTTTCAAAACACACCATTTGTGAGTTCTCACCATTCTTCAAGAAAGGAGTCTTTGACTACAGCAGCCACGGGACAGGGTAGAGCTGGGGTGACAGAGGAACCACCAATGCAGTGCCTTCTCATCGAAGCGGGCTCCAGTGCAAGGCAGGATCCCTGCTGCCTCCTTCCGCCCAAGGCAGATGCGCAGCAGCCAGCCCGAACGCCTCACGTCGTCAGACCTAGTGCCTCAGTTTGGGAATGGGACGCTTTGCCTGCTGATGGTGACCCTGACAGGCAGCTGTTACTGTTCTACTGCAGTTGAATGTGGCCTTTTCCCATAGTGCTTCCTTCTCATTGCGCAGCAGCATCCATCCCCCATGGAAGGATGGATGTGGCTTGTTTATCTTGGGCTCCCTGAGCCAAGCCAACCTGGGACCTCCCAGAGTGGGTGGCTTTCCAGACCACCCCTAAATGACTTTCATCTGGCTTCCTCCTTCACCAAAATACACTTGGATTTTTTTATATCCCTTTCACATGGCTGACTACATCCCAAGAAAAGCATTTTAAATTATTTCACTGTATTTTTTTCTTTTTTTTTTCCCTCATTTGGATCAGAACTTTTATATAATACCTAAACACTGATGTTTACACAGAATTTCATATTCTGCAAAGGGAATTTTTGATCCAATCTTCCATGCTTGACAAATTGGATTTGGGGGACATCACTTAAAACTTCTATAAATCCCTACAAATAGGATACTGTTTAACCTTGAATGTTTGAGGACATTTTCCCAAATCTCAATGGCTGCTGTGCATTCTCAAGCTTTTTCTGCTAAGCACAAAATAAGTGCAAAACTGGATGCATATTTTTAAACATTATTTTGTTCACATTTTTGTTACAGAATTCTACTGGATCTTTAGCTGAAAACTAGAATTTACAGTCCTTTATTACTAACCCCTTAAATTACTCAGGACTTAATATAGCATTGCACATCCTTGTACAGCAAAACTGCTTTGTTTTACTAAAGAGAAGAATATGAGTGGCAAAATTAAGATATATATGTGGTATATATTGAAATGTACATAATTCTATCTATAGATTTATATATGTACACACTCCTGTACAATAGTTATATCAAACTATATAATCATTCACACCAACTTTATTAAAGGTATTTGCTTTTTCAGAATTTAAATTGAATTGCTCTCAGTATTAAATGAAGTGATAATATCTACACTTTGGCTTTAAGTTGTAACATGCTCATTCTTACTGGTCTGTTTAAAAATTGATCAAATGTGCTTGGAAAGATATATAATGTATAATTTAGCACTTTTACTGCAGAAGATGCAGTTATAGTAATGATTGAAGTCACAAATGAATGGTGAACAAAACATATTTACATTTAATCTTTTAGAATATGCCCACACAACAGAGCTCTCTAACCTCAAATATGTTTAAAGATGCAATTATCCCCATAAGGAGGAAACTATTATTGCACTAATTAAATATCATAGTTTAGTGTGAAAAAAATAAGGACTTTTATTTTTAATTGCTGCAGAAAGACTTGCTTCTGTCTGCATTTGTGATTGTATGTACAGGTTTAAGAGCAATTACTACCAAGAATTTAAAATTAAGGATTAAAGGATAAAAGCTGGGAGATAATAATTAACCATAAGTCATTTATTTAAAAGGAGTCCAGTCACTAAAGACTGTCCTTCAGTTGCTGAATAAATGATTTTCTTCAACTGACCGATAATCTGTCTCTTGCCCCTTTGGTCCTGTTTTGGCGGCTGGGCTCATGGCAAGCGTTTTGCTGAAACCACCCAGGACCTTTGGCAAGAAAAAACGGACATGCATTTGTAAGAAGTGCAATAATCATAAGATCCTTGTGTTCCAATCCTCACCTTAAGTAAATCACAATTGTGTCTGGAGTTCAAGTGCTGGATACCTCTGGTTAAAGCCAGCAAAGACAAAAATGTGTCATTTTACTTCTCTAGGCCTTGGTCTCTGCATCTGAAAGTGACGCCAACCATTGCGTTGAATGACCTCTGGATTCCATTCTGGCCCATGGTTGCAGCAGAGGAATAAACAATTTCAGTAGGACCAATGACAGTTCTTGGTGTGTAAATGTGAGATGCATACTTCTAATCTGACTTAGAGGCAATGCATCTGAATATAACATGAGGAAAAGTTGAAAAGCAAGTGAAAAATTCCATCTAAACAAATAAAGGAATTCCTTTTTGAAATAAAGATAAGACAGGTGAGTTAGGGATGATGAAATTGAAACTTCCTCATTTGGACTAATTTAAAGGAGTAAATGAAAATTAGCAATTGTGTTTTGTATTACTGTACTTTTCAGAGTGCTTCATATAGCAGTAATACCATCCTGACCCCTTTAGGCAATTCAGATTGACAAGCCATCAACTTAGACTCTTGTAGTCAGTTGGACAAATCTAAGGAGCTTAAACAGAATTCTTTTTTTTAAGTATTGTTATCATTCTCTCCTAAGTCTTGTACCAACCTTATTTAAATCACAAGTAATATAGTAACCTTCAGTCCAGTTCCCACTCAGACCTTGCTGTTTCTGAATTATATTCGATTTCAAACCTGTGATTAATTTTGGCAGGTAATAGGGAATAACCAAGTCATGCTGGCTCACCAGCGACTAGCATGTAGGAGATTCTGTGGTGCACAGTGCGGAGAAACTTTGAAGATAATGAACAGGGTAGCCGGTCCCAAGGTCACTTCAAATTTACATTTTAATATGCATTTACATTTTTTATGCAAATACAAGCTCATTCTGCTCAATTTTGGCTTCCACTTAGAGCTCTGGACAGCATATTCATCTGAATCTGGGCAGAAGCAACCAAAAGCTCCCACAGATTACAATATCACATGAACTCAAAGATGTAGGCCCCCTTTGAGGAACTGTTGGGGAGGTGCGGTTCCCATTTTTGGAATTGGAGTGTATTGACTGGTGTCCTGGGTTCAACTTTTAAAAGGAAGATTTTCTTTTTTTCAGGACCCATCTCTCACAGCCCTAGCTGAGATGGAGAGCAGTGTTCCATTGTGATGTGGGTCCTTATTCCTCCTCTTCCGAGCCTGCCACAAGGCAAACCTCATCCTCTCAGAGAGATTATGGTTAGCAACATAAGCTTGACATGAGCAAAGATGCTCAGTTACCTCTGCTCCAAACAGTACTATTAGGTTCTAAGGTCCGGTCTCCTACAGATGCTTCAGATGTGGCCTGGACATGTCATTAGTTGATAGTTAAACATTTCTGCCCCAGGACACCTTCTCCCTTATCAACACACAGGAGTGACTCAGATCAGACTTTATACCTTATATAAAGGTCCCCCTGCACCAATTTGAATAAAAGGGTGTAAAGAAATTCAGGTATAATAACTCCATGACAAAATTAACCACTTCAGTTTTATTTCAGATATCATGGGAGGTGACATGTTTTGGGGAAACAGAATATTAAATCCAGAAAGGCTCATTCTTGACAAATTAAGGTGCGTGTGTTCTACCTTTTAACAACAAGCTCCTTCCATGCACAATAAGCAGGCCTTGTTTTTTACTTTTTTTCCCTTTTTCCATTGAAACTTATTTTTCTGATGACAATTTCTTAGATGGAAAGGGATTCTGAAATGCAGTTTTGAATTTTGCACACAGGGATTTCCAAGTTGAAAAACACCTACCCAGTATTATAAATTTCCAAAGCATCCTGTTTCAAATCGATCCTTGAGCCATGCATGGGGATTAGAGGGATATGATGCTGCTAATGACCAAGTTGTTATCTTCAGAATGATTGTTTATTTGGTGATTCATTATCCTGTTAAACTCTAAAAATGGTAGGAAGGATGGAAAGGCAGATGACTAAACTGAGGGGGTTCAAGGATGTGAGTTCATCCTTATAGCCTGCGTATAGCACTTCTGTGCACTTAACCACTGTGGAATTCTGCCACTGGACTCCGGTACTGCCTCCTAAGGCTATCCCATGTCTTTCTAGCAGGCTCTGTGTTCTTTGTCTTACAAAATGACTAAATACAAAATGTACTTTTTTTTTTTTTTGGTACTAGAGATTGAACCAAGGGGTGCTTAACCACTGAGCCACATCCCCAGCCCTTTAAAAGATATATATATATATATACATATATATATATATACATATATATATTTTTTTTTTTTAATTTTGAGACAGGATCTATCTTGATAAGTGGCTTAGGGCTTCACTTAGTTGCTGAGGCTGGCCTTAAACTTGCTATCCTCCTGCCTCAGCCTCCTGAGTCACCGGGATTATAGGCATATACCACCACATCTGACAAAATGTATTTTCTTGGACTATACTACTTTGGTACCTTTATTTGAAAATGAAATAAGATAATAAGATATTTATCCAAAGGTCTCTGTCTTTGACTTTTGTGGAAATTTGAGATTCATCTTCTTGGTTTTACAATGTTTCCATTGCTGGGAAGGCAGAATCTCCCCCATTCAGAGAGACAAGTGAATGTGTTTCCAAGACATTGGGCCAGCCCTCTCTCTTTAAGCGTTGAAGGTGGGAGGTACAAAGTGGAATACTGAATAAAGGAACATGCAAAAATCCCACAGGGTCAGTTTATGAAACTGGTAACATTAAGGCAGGTCACCAGAAAGAGACACACTTCTCCAGAATTGAAACCTAGAAAAAAAAATATGTGAAGCATAAAGTTAAGCAACATCAACTTCTTGAAAACAGAGTTATTTTCCTCAAAGTGTCACAAATCCTTATGCACTGTGAATATTTGCAGAAGTGTTTGTTTCTTTCCAGTAGCAGGGAGAGCTGCGCCTGAGAGTGTCTCATCGAAGAAGAGCCTGGGGGGTTGTGATTCCTGGGACTCCATCATTCCTTACCAGTCTTTCTACAGGAAGGGAAGAAGGAAGGAGGGCAAGAGGGCAGGCTGCAGCTGCTCCTTCAAAGCTGCCAGGACTATCTTCAGAGAAAAGAATCACAGTGAACAATAGCACCAGTGATTAAGAGTTGTTTGTTGTTGTTTAGTTTGCACTTGAGTTGACGTCTAAACTCTCATTAGCTCCTCTAAAAATAAAAGCTAGCAGCCATGGCAAAGGGGAAGGTGACCTGCCACCATCGTGAATTAGTTTTCTTTTTCTTGGGGGGGTTGTAGTACTGGGGATTGAACCTAAGGATGCTAAACTACTGAGCCACACCCTCTAGAACCTGTTTTTTTATTTTTTATTTTCAGACAGGTTCTTACTAAGTTGCTGAGTCTGGTCTTGAACTTGTGATCCTCCTGCCTCAGCCGAGCTGCTGGGATTACAGGCGTGAACCACCACACCCAACTTAGTAATTTTTTTTCTTTTTCTTTCCTCCTTTTTAATTTTTTGGCCTGTGTTTTAAGAAAAGTTGATCCACAATAGGTGTAAACTTTTAGTTGCAAAGTAATAAAAATTCTGGCTATTTATCCTTTACAAACGAATGGGGAAGGTCATATTTAGATTTTGAAGTGTTTTTCATGCCTTCTGATACTGGTCTCCAGCACAACCACATGTAAAGAAATCGTGGTCAAAGAGCATAGCACTCCCTTCAGGGTTTGGGGCAGGGAGTGTTCCTGCAGGACCCCTCCTTTGAAGGGTTTGCTGTCTTTTGGACCTATTATCCATGTGTGTGGCTCTGCCAGGCAGCCACTACACACCTCACACCTAGTCCCCATCAAGAGACCCATCTCATAGTTAGTGGCACCATTTGCCATTCTCCTCCCAAGCCTTCCACACCCACCAGCCCCTACTATTATATTCTTCCCCCTCAGAGCTGCAGAGAGGGAGGGACAAGCACAACGAGTTGAGATTATTTGAAGTTAACCTCAGGAAGTTCATGAAATATGAACGATGCTTGGCCTACTTGAGGTCACCTATATAAATTCATGTTAAGACCACCTCCCCAGGCCCCGCTCCCACCACAGAAATGGTGAAGGGTCAGACTAAATTGGCCATTGTTGCAGCTCCACTGGTCACATGCTAGGCATTAAGGACCTTGCCAAGAGAGGGTGTGACAAGCAGAATGCAAAGAGAGCCAGCCATGTTCCCCTCTGTTCTTGTTAGCAGAATGCTCATCATTGAGCCTCATCCAGTCATTCAGCCCATATGCATGAGCATCTTCTCTGACCTGGCACAGGCCAAGTGCCAAGCACACATGGGTGAGCACAAGGCCACAGATACTGTTCAAGAGTTTGCATTCCATGCATATCAACTGACCAATAACTGCACAATTGCATGGTGACAAACTGTGACGAGTGTTCTGCAGGAATGTAGAGGGAGAGAGGAGAGTCAAGCTAGAGCAGATAGTTTTGGGAGAACCTAGGCTTCCCTGAGAAAGTGGCATTGGAGCTGAGGCCTGAGGGATGAGGAGCAAGCAGAGGAAGTGTCCCAGATTGAGGACACACCTTGTATGACCAAGACCACCCATTATGGCTTTAACATGAATAGAATGACAGGAGGGTCATGGATTGGAAAGGAGGTAGAGGCAAATAACGGGGCCCCTGAAAGGTCCCCGGCCAGAGCTCTGAGAATGGTATCATGTTTTCTCATTGGCTACTACTATTTCAGAAGGATATTCCTAGGAGAGGAAAGAGAAGGCACATATGACACCCAGGGTTCATCCTTTAAAATCACATGTAATGGGAAGAGAGGGACTTCCTAATTAAATGTTTAGCAATGGACAAGATCAGGGACTGAGATGCTGTCCTGTGCCATCTGGATACTGGCTCTTCTGCTCCTGTGCTTGGACCTTCTGTGTGTCTGGGCTTCCAAGATTTCAGAAGCTCTCACCGTAGATAAGTATGGTCTCCTGGACTCTCAGATGTCCACTGTGGGGTGTCCAACTTATGCACTCCAGTAGCCAGCAGGTTGTTCAACCTATTTCTCGGGTTAACAGAGAAACTCCTCTTTTAGAATAAATACCCAAACATCTTAGCCACCCTGAGAATAGAGTTCAGTAAAGTTTGTCAGTTTCTATTGATCACAGGGACTTATACCTTATCCAGGGTCTCCAAAATCGTTCAGCGTGGTCCAATTTGTATGAATTCAATGCTGTCAGTCAAAAGGACTGATGGGCTTTATACATGAATTCACTGGATCACTTAGTGAACTAACTTTGATACTTGATGCAAATAGAGAAGTCATTGTTGTTCCCCCTTCAATGAAAGTTCACCAATAGAGGACAGACCACCACTGGCTGTGGCTGTACCAGTGACAGTTTCCCATAAAAGCAAGAGGCCTGAGGGGCCAGGACTAATGTCAAGGGGAAAGGAGCAGCAGGATGGAAGGAAGCAAGTTGTGACCTACCTACATAGTGGTCTCAGCGTCTCCCAAACAGCCAAATCTATGCACCCTCCCTTTGATGCTGGGGATGCCCACAGCTGTTCTTCTGGCTCAAACCCCTTTTTGGAATCATGAAGGATGTGTGTGTGCTAAAGCAAGAGTTGATTTTGATGGAGGTGGGGACTCCTCAAGGGCAGTCTAAGTAACTCTTGCCCAGGTACAGTCTATTCAAGTGAAAAGCCAGAGGCAGGAGGAGCTGGGTCTTTTAAACCTTTCCAGCTGCATGTGATGCTTGTTTTCCACAATCAGGTCAAGTACCACAACATCTCCATACACCATCCTCTTACTCATGGGCTATGACCACAGTGAGCTGGGCAGGACTCCTGACGGACAGTCTCAAGGACCTCACAGGGATGGCAGGTGCTCTGTTAGTTTTTCAGAAAACCACAATCATCCTGCCACCAGTGACCAACACTTTTTTATCCTTAAACAGTCTTCAATGCTCAGAGGGAAAGTCTTCATCTATTTCAACAAACCTTCCAGAAAGGCAGTAGCCACTGCAAATGGGCTGCATCCCATGCTGATCCGAAAGAGCACAACATTAGGGAGTCTGGCTCAGAGCTGCCAGGACAGAAGGACAGTAGTGTTTCTTCCATTTGTTTCCTGTTTCTGTGACTAGGCAGAGATGATATCACTTATACTGTCTAATGGGACATTCTCCAAGCTCCCAGCAAAACCAAAGGTTATGAGCAGAATAGACCTACACCCAGCTGGAAACCAAAGGGTGTCAGAACTAGAAGGAGCCTTGGACACAATCTGCATCCACGATCCCCTTGGGCTAAACAGAGTACTGATGTGAATGGAGAACACACGTGCCACAGAAGGAAATTCAGTTTGTACTGAGAGAGCACCCACACAGGCACCAGGCTGCACCCAGCACACCTGCAGGGTGCACTCTTTCCGGGGTCACCATCTCTATCTCTGATGTAAAATGATCTGTTAGTTTTACTAAAGGTAAAACAGCTTGAAGGAGGTTGTGACTTTCCCAAGTGACAACTAATTGGGACCTGAGTTTCAATGTCTTGTGTTAACCCTGGGGCCCCCACCATGACCACCATTAGAGGGAAATAATGAGTACCTGAATCCTGGGGAGACAGGAATCACACCAGTTATTTTTCATAAAAAAAGAGTTTGAAATAATCACAGCAGAAAAGGAAAAATAAATAGGAACTCAAAGGTGTCACAGAGGTAGTAACTAAAGGAAGCAGCTGTCTCCCTTAGGGATGGGAGAACATGTGAGAAGAAGGTTGAATTACTAAGACTTAAAAGCCCCTGTGGTGCTGAAACTTGACCTCAAAGAGAAGAGGTCCCTGGCTGGTGGCACTAGTGTCTCAGCTGGAAGAAGGTCCTGTGGGGCTGCCCTGGGAAGGGAGTGCTGCATCTCTGAGCACCAGGGCACGATGGAGTTCGTTGAGGAATGTTGGAAAAACTACAGACTAGATCCAGTTGCTACTTCTAGCAAGCGGTGGTGCCAATGTGGGGAAGAAGAAGTGAGATTGAAGTGATACTGACAAGAACAGGAAGTCATCTCATCAGGAAAAGGAAGCAGACAGGAAGTGTTCCTGGGATGATGCTGACAGGAACAGAAAACAAATAGGATCAAGTCCCTTTTCCTTCCTCCAGCCCTGAGGTCTCCCCCTAATGCGCTGTCTTGGCAGAGCCTAACAGGGAGCAGCTGGCAAAGCAGAATTAAGGTGTGCAAGTTCCAGTCCCAGCATCCCAGAGCAGAGCAGAGAAGGCTGGGCTTGGAGCCAGAAGGGAAATACTTACTGATTGGCACACTGAGCTTTTGCTCAACAGAAACCTGGACCTAACACTCATCAGCTATTGGTCAACTTCAATGTTGATCTGAAATCAAAAGCTATGTTTTCCCCCTAACTCCCACCACAACCCATTACTGGACATTCAAAGACTGCTTTAAAAAGATAAGCAACCCACAGATTCCTAGACACCTTTCTGAGTCAAAACATTATTTTTTTTCTCTCTCTCTCTCTTTCTCTCTCTTTTCTTCCCTCAATGATGAAGAAAAGTTGTTTTGATGACTAAGAAAATGGATTTAGGAAGATTCTCTCTAATTCCATGGCCATGTCTATAGTCTAGATTGGCCCTGAGGGCATAAGATGAGAATATTTCTATAGCATCTGTTGGTGAATAACATTTAAAGGCCTGAGTTTGGGGACTCAGAGACTAGGTGCTGTTGATTAAATGCAATGATTTCTTGCACTCTTTTTGAGGCTGGCAGTAGTACCCTTCCTCATCTACATTGGGATTTTTTCTGTTTCCCATATAATTCAAGGTAAGCAGGTTCATCTGTCCTGCTCAAGTGATTTGAAGTGCTACTGACCTGAGAAATTACTTCCCTGTGGTTATCCCCATGAAAGGCAGGATCAGTCATGACACTTATGGCACTCAGCCATGACACTGACCTTCAGAGACTGAAGCCATGACACTTCTGGCACTTAGTCATGACACTGACCTTCAGAGACTGAAGTGGCTGCTTTTCTGACTGTTCTCAACCTGAAAACTTGAGAATAGCTATTTTCTGAAGGCAGTTGATGTCCCATAAGAAGACATGGGAGACATAGTCTTGGTCTTGCTTCTTTCTGCATAACTACTTTTCTAATGTGAGAAGAGTTATGCTTAACCATGGAATTCGTGAGCTGCCATGCTGACCAGTGTGAGGAGGTAGTAGACCCTAGGAAGTGAGGGAGTGGGTAATGGAGGGGTGATATAGGAAAGGTGTTCTAGAAGAGAACTAAGGAAAGACTCCAGGATCACAAGAAAAGATTCTCTTGATATAGAAACACCTTCTGGCTTAAACGTCTAAAATAAATGCACCCCAACTTTCAATGGGGTTATATCCCAGTAAACTCATTGTAAGTTGAAAATATAAGTTGAAAGTGTTTCTAATAACCCAACTGACCAAACATCCTACCCTAGCCACTCAGTCCACTTCAGAGAATCACTTGTTTCTACTCATGGTCTCATGGCTGGTTGGAAGCTGCGCTGTATATTGCTTGTCTTGGGAAAGATCAAAATTCAGAATATGCTTTCTTCTGAATGAATATTGTTTTTATACCAGTATTAAGTTGGAAGATCATAAATTGAACCATCCAAGGATCATCTGTGCCAAAGTGAAATGAACATTTCATACGTATTGCCTTAGTATCTCACCTCTCTGTCTGGCCTCAATAACTGAGCTGGTGATTGTCTGTCTTCCTCTTGAAATGGATGTACTCAGGAAACCCAAAGAACTTCATTTGTTTTCATTAAATGTCCTGGTATCAATGTCTGCTCATCAGTTGGGAGGAGGCAGGGGTGACAAGCAACTGAGAGTACACACATCTGATTACAAAGAAAGCTTCATCTCATTCCTAGTAAAGATGCCAGGAGCCAGGAGTTGTAATTGTCTGTCAGTCATCTGAGAAACACTGTCAAAGGCTTATCAGTGGAAATGAGCCACAACCATACCTACAAGTTCAAGGGAAGTCAACAAAAAGTGAGTTTTTCAGACACACAAATCTGAATAGAACAAAGCATACTTGATTTCTATAACTTGCCATCACCCAGTGGGTGAAGAGGAAATGGCAATATGCAGATGATTCAGAAAATTTGTGTCATTGTTTAGGCTCATCTTCTTCCACCAACCTGTTGACAAGTCTCTAATTCACCCTCTATTAGTTTGAGTTGTGCTCTTTCCTTTCCTTCTCTGAGAGCAGGAAAGACAGAGAGGGCACTCAAAAGAATGTCCTTATGCACCATCTTTGCACCCTAGTATTGAACATTTGTGAACAGTCGAATGTGACTTCTGAAATTTGGGGGAATTGCTTCTTCCTGAAACCATACTTCCACCTCCTTCCATGACATCCTAGGGGAAAATCCAAGGCAAAAATATATTAACCATGAAGGCATTTAAGCTTCAGCTTGTCAAATGCATAGACTACTTCCAAGATCCTTGGGAAGATCAGAGAGAAAGCAACAGCCAGGCCATTCATGGGAGGGGTGGGGAAGGAAGAGCTTTGCCCCAGTTTGGGGATCCCCCTCCACATCTGGGGGCATCAAGCTGCCTCTATTGCCCACATCAGCTAGAGTGGTGAGTTCAGGGAGAGGAAGGGTCTAGCCGAGCTGGACAAGCCATCGCCAGTGCTTCAGGGGCTAGACCAGGGGAGACCACAGAGCTGGTGTGGCCTTAGCACCTGTTCTCAGGGCAAAAACTAGTTTAAGACTTGCCACTTTTCCAATGAGAAGCTGTGACTCCAAGGAGAGCCTGACTTATCTTCTGTTCTCTCTAAAGAACTCAATTTTATTTATGACCTAGGGATTTTGAGTCATGAAAGGTTAGACAGTTCTTGCTAACTCCAAATTTGTAAGAAAAGATTTTGAGTTTGCTTATTATTTAATGGTTGTGTTATTTAAAAAAATATCTTTGGTACATATGGAATTTTTCATGGTATGTGAGGTAAGGCGGGAATATTACTTTACTTATCCCTATAACATTTTTTGGCTACTTCTTTTTCCCAATGATTTGAGATGATGTCCTCTTTATACATTCAATTTCTATATGTACCTGAGTGTACTTATATGTGGGCATTCTGTTTTGCTAATACACCAGTATGACACTCTTAAATTATTTAGGCTTTCAAAAATGCCTTAATGTGTTTTAGTGCTGGTCCCATTTCTATGTTTATTTTTTTCACTAAATTTAGCATCAGGTGATATAGCTTAAAACTGTTAAGTTTTCATTGAGATTTTGTTAAATTTACAAATTAATTTACACAATAAAATGGTCCTTCTATACAAAGGTTTTTTTGGCTTCAGTGGTATTTTAATTTTTATTTTTTAATAGGTCTCACATTTTTATTGACAAACATTAATATATTTTTTGTTACTGTTCTATATGAAATCTTTTCTTCCATTAAATCTTGCAAAAGATTGTTTGAATATATGTAAACTGCTGATTTTTGTATATTGATTTTGTACTTGGTAATCAAATTGAGCTATCTTACTGTTTGTAGTAACTGTTAATAAAATATCTTGAATCTAAAAAAAGGGAAGAACTTACTTATGACAATAGTCAATATTTGTATTCCTGAAAATATAATACTTCTCTCTAAAAAAAAAGCAGTGGAAGAAAAACTATGGTGACATGTAAAAATTTCACATGGAATAATGTTATGAATTTCAATAACTCTGTACATATGTATACGAAGAGTGCTACATGGATACAGTGTGTGTGTGTGTATATATATATATAGTACTACATAGATACTGGGTACCCAATTATTAATTATGTTGTTTTCTGATAGGATTAATCACATTATATTTGTGATTTGATCATTTGGCAGCTCTCATTAAATTGTGAGTATTTGAAAATAGAGATGATATCATATTGGTCTCTGCCTTCTCACCATCAAACACAGTCCTTTGAATATGACAACTTTTCTTCTTCAATGAATGAGTGAATGAATAAAATGGGGATATATTTAATTGAGAATTTCAGGAAATCAGGATCTTTTCTATAATAAGGAAAATAAATAAATTGCTTTTTTAAAAAAAAAGGGTTGATTTTGTGTCATTGATACAGAGGTGACTACAGAAAAAAGGCAGCAAAAGAAAGTGGGGGAAAAGTATTATAGAACCAGGAAGAACAATAAATTAATAATGATGATTTAAGGGCTGGGGATGTAGCTCAGTTGGTAGAGCGCCTGCCTGGCAAGCACAAGGCCCTGGGTTCAATCCACAGCACCGCAAAAAAAAAAAAAAAAAAAAAAAAAAAGATGATTTAATATAATTAAGTTTCCATTTATGTGACAATTTTGAAAAGGCAAACCCATAGGGACAAAAAAAAAAAACAGTTAAAGATTGCCAGGGGTTAGGTTGACCACAAAGGGGCAACCAGAGGGACTGTTTTGAGAATGAGGGTCTGGTCCATATCTTGATCATGGGGATCATTACACAACCACATGTGCTTGCCATGCCAACATACATAGAACTATATGTTGGAAGGGTTAATTGTACCATCTGTGAATCATGCAATAACGTGTGCTGACTGACTGACTCTAGGCCACACCATGCCTGTGTCTTTTTCCTTTTCAGCAGAAGAAACAATTAACTCAGTCCTGTGGGAGACAAAGAAAACAGCTTCAGTGTCCAGAATCCATTTTTGTGAGTTTAGACCTGCCTACGATGGGGACAGGAATTTGCTCACGTATCTGTCTCCAGGAACCATTCCATGGCCCATTCAACATATACAAGGTGCCTAATAAATGCAGCGGGAGAGATGGTGCAAATAGTGCTCACCCAGCATGCCGACTCTCAGAGCTCCCTTCCCTTTCCCACAGGCTCCCGTCCTCCCTCTCTCCCCTCTCTCCCCTCTCTTCCTCCCACCTCCCCTGCACCATCTCTATGAATGTCTAAAGTGTTTCCACCATCTCATGGTAAAAGATTATTGACTCAGATGACATCAGAGTGATTCTTACAGAAAGAGGGATTTCAGAAGGAATTCTTCCAACTCCTACAAGATCCTAGGAAGAAGTTTTAGAGGCAGGGCTATGGAACCACAAGAAGGAATTCAACAGGAAAGTGATGGAGAGTGTCTCGCCAGGAGTTTGAGCACCAGAGATGGAAGCTGTCAGAATGGCCTCCCTGTGTGAGGGACAGCAGGGGGTCAGTGTGGTGGGACTGCATGGACAGGAGGGGTTGCCAGGGCCAAGTCAGAAAAGCCTAGGGGTAGAGGTTGGACTTCATCGGGAACTCAGCAGGAAATACCATGACATTTAACAAATCTCTGTTCTTTGTTTTCTTGGCTCACCCCCTCCCACATGTGAGATCTGGGAGGACAGGGTCATATTCTCCTGTTCCTCTCTGCTCCCCAAGCACAGTGCTGGGTATGTTCACTGGTTATTTAATAGAATTGGTAGGTGGTTTTGGGGGTGAGGGGAAGTAGTGATTGATTTAACATTTTAAAAGACTCCCTCAGTCTGTTGCTTAGAAGCAGAAAACAGGGTACAATGAGCAAGAAGTGAGGAAAGTTAGGGTGACGTGTGCCTCAGCTGGGCATACTCAAGGGTCAGCAAGACTTCATGGGATGGGTGTCAAATGTGTTTCCAAAGCAAGGTTGAAGTGAAAACTCACAATCTTCTAACTCCCTGGCAGTGTTTGAGAGGAAAGGAAATGTAAAGCTTTGGGCAGCTGACCTTCCTTGATGCAGTAGGACCAGACTGGACATGCCACCCTCAAAGGGAGGGAGCTGCTTCCAGTCTCCTAAATGCATTGCTATTTCCTATTCTAGCAAAAGACCAGAGCAAATAGAAAAGGAAAGATTGACAACTGGAGGCTCACAGACATTCCAGATGCACCGGATGCATGTGCATGTCTGCAGGACACGGAAGAGAGACAGTTGGGCTTCTAGGAAGTCTGGAAACTGCAAACTGCAGCCAGATGGGCCCAGCCCAGGGACCGTCATGGCACACTGGAGCATGAAATCAGATTTTGGAGGGAGACAAGGGTGTGGTTTGGCAGAGGCTCAGACTTAGGAGGGGATTCTCAGCTAGAGGTTTGTGTGGGATGAGAGCTGGCCTTGGTTCACAAATGACAAAACAGATGCAGGGCAAGGGAAAATATGCACTGGGAAGCTTCGTGCAAGCTCTTCCCAGTTCCCAAGTTTAACTCCTGACTCCTCCAGCTGCATCTCATGTGACCCACCATTAAATAGAGAAGTGAGGCCATCAGTCCTCTCCACTTCCCCAGGAGGCTTCGGGTTAGTCCAGTCCCTTTCTCCCTGCTGTTCTTTTTCTCCACTATTCCATCCAGGGACACAATTTAAATCAAGACTTATGGAATCCCCAAGTAATTAGCCAAGACATCCTGGCCACTGAAATGGTTTCAAGAGCTGAAGATCACATCCGAAAGAGGACAGAGCTGTATCGTAAAGCTATGTCTTCAGGGTGATGTTCTTCCACTAGAGAAGTAGTGGGGAGGTGCCCATGCATGTGTGTTTCTTCAGTTGTGGTCTAAGCAAATCTGAAATCCAGCATTAAGGAAAAGAAGAGCATGGGTAGGGTATCAAAGCTGTCATCTGAATCTCTCTCTCTGTCTCTGTCTCTCTCAAACGCTGGTCCTCCTTTTAAGATTTCCCAATGGCTTCAGAGGGGCCCATAAAAATTCTCCAAGCCAATTTCCCTGACTTGGAGTCAACTGATGATTAGGAATTTTAATTCCATTAAAAAAGAATGCTTCATAACAGCACCTAGGTTAGGTTAGCATTTGATTAGCTAACTGGGGACTGTCACCTCACCATCTAAAACACATCACAGAGGACTGAATTGCCCTTCACAGTTTCCAGGTCCCTCAAGCCACTGCTCAACCTGCTTCAGGTCTAGAAAAATGCTGAGAGACCTGCCTTCTCTATGGGCCAGTGAACCCTGTCCTTCTGAGGTGCTGGGCTAGATGCTGGACCTGGAAAGGGAATGCTCATGGTCTTGAGGTTCAGCTCTATAAACTTGGATGAAGATAACAACAGGCCACTCCTGGGACTTGGCCACAGGCTTACCTTGATTCCCCAGGACTGATGAACAATCCCTTTTGTTGTGATAACTCTGCTGAGACACCCTAAGCTTGTGCTTTCTTTTCCTAGATTCAGTCTGATCCAATCAGAACTGTAAATGTATCTAACATGATTAGTGGGAAATTTTGACTTCAGAAATGGAGCCATGGTAAGCCGAGTCACCCAGCACCTCCCCTCAGTGAGCTTCCTAAACTGACATTTTAGATACTCCACAGGGAGCTGAGTTGTCCAGCAACTCACCCTGAGCATACCTGAGGGACAGAGTGCAGAAAATTGAGACTAGATGGACCTAAAAGTGTCAGGGATGTTCATATGAAAGGATGAGGATGGTGTCTGCATCAGAAACAACAGGAGACACAAACTGGAAACAAATTGTGCAACATATAATAAAGAATTAACATATGTAAACAGCTCTTTGAAATTAACAAGAGTACCAGTCCATTTTTAAATAGCTTTTTACGACTCCTTAAGTTTTACAATGACAAAGGATATGAACATGCAATTAATACCAATGAAAGAAATTTGAAGTGGCCAATGGATATGCCACTCATGCTCCCTTTACTAGAAATTAAATAATTAAAATTAAGTCACCACTCACCTCTCATTTGGGATACCATGTACTCTTGAAGCGTTAAAAAGATTTCTGGTACCCAACTAGAGAGCACATAGAAGAACAGATACTCTCACTCTGTGGGAATGTCACTGGTGCAGTCTCCCTAGGGGACATTACTTGTCAAATGCCTTTAAAATTTTCATATCCATAGATCTTTTCCATACATGACCAGAACAATTACTCTTGTCCTACCTGCACTGTTGAAGTAGGATTTGCCACTCTCTCATCAGATATCTGGGTTCACCCGGAGACTTGCTTTGACCAATCGAATGCAGCAGAAGTGAAGTGTGCATCTTCTAAGACTAGACCTTAAGACATCTGACAGATCCTGAGTTTGCCATCTTGGAATGCTATTGGAAGCCACTATTTAGATCATGGTAAAAATTCTATTTTCAGAATCTCTATAGAGGATTAAATATGTTATTTTTGTAGTCATTATTTCATTTTAAAAGCAAACTAAGAGCACGTTCTGTTTTCTGTACTTCCTCATGATTTGCTTTAGTTATGTTCATAAAAATTTCCTAAACTTTGAATGTGTGTGTCTGTACATCTATATGTCTCACATATAGTTCCAAAAATATGACCCCAGAATTGATGATAAGCTTCAGTGTTGTTGATTTAAATATATGACTTACAAACACTGAATGAATCTGTATTTCCAACTAGAATGTGTTATTAGAGCATCTTGTCTCCCTTAAATGTGGTGATAAATTGCTTAAGGAAATGCCACATGTCAGTTTTTTAAATGATTAGTCATTTGTGATGCATAAAATATAAAATATAAGTGGATAAAAATTCATTTTTGCTTTAATAAAGAACTTCTACTTTATTGTAAATGATTAAAAATTTGATCATATTAGCAGGAAAAGATTCCTAAAATATGACTTTTTTTGGATAAATTTAAGGATCCATTTTCAACATTCCAGCAGAGATCTTTAAAGGTCTCACCTAATTTTTCCCAAGTTAATACATGGGATTAACCCTGAAGTTCTCAATTTGGAGAGGGATAAGGAAGAATCAGGGGAAACTCACACCAAGGATGGTTTAAGAGAGAGGGGCACTGTCTTCAAAAGCCCACTAGAGGTGCCCAAGGTCTAATGCATACCACATCTCCTCCTTTTTTTGGAAATTTGCAAGGCATTTCTATGACTTTGAAGCTTTTTATATAGTTGTTACAGCCAAGAAACATTTTTTCCAAAATTGTTCACCAATGATGTGATCATAGAATCTTTTTGCTTGGTGACTTCTTTGAGATGGGAGAAGACATGATTGTTAATAAAAATACGACCTATTATTTTCTTAGAGAACATACTCATGTAATTAAGAGGTGGATGAACTAAAGGATAGAGAGAAGGAAGAGAATGAGGCAGGAATGACAGCAGAAAGGATGATAGGAAATGACATAGAAAGGAGAAAAAATAAGGTCCATGATTTCTAATTCATGATTCCAACCCCAAGAGTGTGCTCTGAAATCAAAACTCTTTTACCTCAAGTTTGACGCAGTCTCTATAGTTGTTAAAACCTGACCAGAAATGGCATCGGTTTTTTGTAATATTCATATACCTCTCTTAGTAAAAATATTTCTGGTTTGCAGCAAAAAATGTTCCTGACAAGAAGTGACAGAGTTTTTTGGTAATATTCATATACCTCTCAGTGAAAATATTTCTGTGTTTTCTTGGAAAAATATTTCTGTTCAATGACAATGGTATTGTGATGCGCTGTCACATAACCTAGATGGCTGTGTCATGTGACCTTTTCCAAACTTGTACCATTCTGAAGTCATCTGACTCAAGGGGGTGTTCAGAAAGGATCAGGGACCCATTTTGATTCCATATTTTGTAGAGCTGCTCATACCACGTAGATTCAGTTCCTGCTCATGAGGGGCTCTCTGGTCTGTCTTGAGGGTTAAATATAACATGCATGAGGAAACCCACACAGTACACGCTTCCTTGAAATGTCTACTGCTCTTCCCTTCTTTCTGCTGGCCTGGCCTTTGCTCAGCAGGTCTTCCTGGGCAGCATTACTGCTTAGTGGCCCCTGAGCTTTGTGTGCTTCAGAGGCAGATAGCAGTGAGGTAAGGCAGGCGCTGGGAGAATGCCTCTGTGTGTTCCTCCCCTGCAGTAACCTGAATTACCACATACGTCAGTCCTGCCATAACAAGCCAAGCCTGGGCTTGTTTTGTTTTGCTTCATACAGCTTTAATGACTTCCTCTGTGTAAAACATACCATTTGAAATTAACGAATTAAAAATTCAGAGGTAGATCTCCTGACAAGACAGGCGCCCTCCATTGACAGCCATTGCATTGACACACACCATTTCATCAGGGCCTGGGCATATGGTTAGTGGAGCCATTACCAATGCTATGAATCTGAGTCTCCAAATGCAGATCATGAGACTGAAATATTTACCAATGCATCTAATTTAACCTGATGGCTGCTTAAAGACTTACCCCAGTGGTTTTTTTGTTGTTGTTTTTTGTTTTGTAAAAACTAAGGGACAGAACCCAGGACCACTTTACCACTGAGCTACTTCCCAGGTTTTTTTATTATTATTATTTTTTATTTTGAGACAGAATCTTGGTAACTAAGGCTGACCTTGAACTTCATCCTGCTGCAGTCTCAGGAGTAACTGGGATAATAGGCATACACCATCATGCCCAGCTAAATAATTTTTCTTATGGATATTTTTACATGGACAAACTTATGCATGATCCAGTTTATATACTATAGTTGATATAAAAGTAAAATATTTTTTATATAAGCAAGATGTTTATCATAAAATATGGTATATCCATGAATAGAAATACTAAGACCCTTAAGAACTAATGAGGAAGATCTTTATGTTGTAAAGAAGGAGAAATGATAACTCTTCTCTCTTAGGGTTTTCAGCTGAGTGAGATTTAAATTGATATAAGACAGATCAACAGACAAAATCATACAGATTTACATAAAGTTTATATGACATGGGAGCCCCATAAGGAAATGAAGACCTAATGAGGTGGCAAAACTGAAATGATTTTATATCAGATACAACAAAGAGAGGGGATTGTTGAACAGTAACTCAACCATGTGGGGAGGCTGCAGCAAGAACGGAATTGTTTTAACAGGGTCCCTTCATACAGAATTCTTTCAGGTATGACTTTCCAGCAAAGAATATTTCTTTTATCCTGGGCAAAAGAGTTTCATTTCAGGGTTCTAGAAAGGAAAGGAAGATGAGAATGCCCTTCTTCTATCTTCTGTCTTCCAAGTACTTTTAACACACAAAAAAAATCTTTATGTCAAACTGGCATATTTGGGTATATCTGCTATCCACCCTTGAATAACCAAATAGGAATACATTAGGTGAAAAAATAAATCAAAGTTGAGATAGTACATATAGCATACTACTCTTTGGTTAAAAATACACATGCATTTGTAAGTATGTGTGTGTATATATGCATACATATATATACACATATATATACATATATATATAAATGATGTGATATGTGTGTCTTTACTTTGTGGAGGATAATTAGGGAGATGGGGAAGGAGAGAGGGAAACTTTTCACAGAACATTCTTTATGTATTTTAATTTTGGAACCATGAAAATTAGACATCTACTCAGAAAGAAAATAAAATATTATTAAATCTTTTTTTCTATTTCTGTTAAAACTACTCATCCACTAGAGTCACTATTTGGATTGGAATATTGATTCTGAAACATTTGTGGAAGTATGGTCACTTTTAAGGATCTGCTGTAATCAACAGATTCTCTCCCCCCAAAAACATACATGTGGCGAGACCACCTACTCCATTTATATTCAATTTTCAGGCACCCAGGGACATCTTCAGCTTCAGGCTAGTAACTCCTCTAAAAAAAGATAAACAAAGGAAACGGGAGGACTTTAGAAACCATTTCTACATCACTGGTCTCTCCTACCATATCTATCTCGTTCTTTGTATAGAACTCCCTCACCTTCTTTTTAAATTTATTTTTAATTATTTTCCTTCCCCTTCTTTATACCTAATTTTCTGGATTTCTTTGTGATTCTCCTTTAAAAAGAAACTTTCACAAATTAGGCTAATTCTGTGATTACACTTTTTAAAAGACTTTTCCTTAATTTCCTCCCTCTTCTTGGGAATTGATTTTCCCTTGACACACTTTCAGAGACACATTTTTACTTGCCCCTGGGGCTCACATTTAAAGGACTGCTCTTTTTCTTGTCCTTGAACTGGTTTAGTAGAAGTCTCATGTCTCTCTTTCCTTTTCTATTCGTATGGTTTCTGTAACCCAAATTTGGAGAGAAATCCCCAAACCACCATTTAAGTTCCTCATACTTTTCTTAATTATGGAATATTAATTACAGAGACTCTTCCTTCTCACCCTCTGATACTCATAGACTCCCATGTGCAATAGAAGAACCTAGCATGGAACTAGCACATAGTATGTGCTCAGTAAGTGACATTATTCATTTCACCCATAAATTCAACACAGAGGGCTTCAGAGTACTGCATGGCTTCCTCGGGTCCGCAGTTGCTACTCATCCCCTTTCCTGGGCTTGGTTCGTTCAGGCTGCTCTGGTTGTTGACCAGGGTAAATGGAACCTGAAGCCTCACATTTGGTAATGAGTCTCTTGATTTCAGTCCTCTCATTTGGCCATTCCTCAATCTGGTGCTCTTCCCAGATCTCCCATTCAGGACAAGGGACTCATTTTCCTAGAAGCAAGCAGTGTTCTCTGATGAAGGCTCTCAGCTGAGTCCCTCCCCCCAAGAATTGCACATGGCCAACGGGAGCCTCCTCCCTTAAGATTAGGGCTCTTGGCTACTGGCATTTCACATCCAATAACTGGTCAATGCAGAAGGTGCAAAGTCTGGCCCTTTGCTTCAGTTCAGGGTAACTTGGAAGGGCTGTGCAAATTTTAGAGACTCTCTGGGATGGGTTGAAGCTGTTGCAACTGCACAACAGTCCAAGTCTTCCCTCTGTGCAGTCCAACTTTCCTTCATCCCCAAGGCTATACCAAGGGCAGAAATCCATCTGCACTTGATTCTCCATCTGTTTTCTCTAAGAGTCTCACACATTGAGTCATTCTAAAAATCTGTACTTTCATGTCTGCTAATAGGGGAATATTTATCAATTGTTTTTACCAGTATTGCATTGTATCCTTTTTCTTCTATCAGCTTCCAGACTTGCCTCTGGGTGTCCACACCACCTCTGCTCAGCCCACATGGCAAAGAAGCTGCAATGTCCACAGCCCAGTCATAGTAGGGCTATAGGTTGGGCTACAGTCATAGTGGGATAGGTTGCTGAGAGACCTAGGAAGATACCCCAGAGATGGAGGGTGAGACATAAGTGTCAGGTTGGATTTAAGCGGCTACAGGAGGAGACAAGGACACATGGCAACCTACTGCAAGCACACCAGAGCAACCAATTAGATGTAAATGAATAAGACCTGCTCACCCTTACTTCCACCTGGTCCACCTATTCCTGGGCAGGACCTCTAGCCTATTACAGCCCCACAAAAGCACTGGGCAGCCAGAGTCACATGCGATGTTCTCCAGTTTTCCACCCCAACTTTCACCCCAGAGAGCTGGGAATTTCGCCCCGGGGGTGGGGGGCAGGAGAGCAAACTCTAATAAAGTTTGGTTTGGCTACTTTTGTCTGACTCCAGTTTGGCCACCCACTGGCGAGCCTATAGTTGGTGCCAAAACTGCCCACGAGCTTACAATGGCGTTTATAGGGAAATACTTTGGAGAAGATCCAGTAGTGACAGGCTGGACAGAAGACCTCACCAGAGAGTCCAGTGGTGGCAGCTGGACAGGAACACCTCCAACCCTCATTCACCAAGTAGCACCTCCTATATCCTCATGGCATTTTGTCCAGCCACAACCAGCTAGATGAGGGGCACATAGCCTTTATACAGTACCCTCGTTTCCACAGCAGTCCCTGTCGCGAGCAGCCAGGTCGACTCCTCCAATGTGACCTGCCTGGTTCGTTCTGGGACGATGTCGCAGCTAGCGGGGCCCTCCTGGGAAGACACAAACGACTCACCACAGCGAGCTGGTGCTCCAAGGCTTTTTATTGATGCTGTCACTCGGGTCACGCAGTTCCTCCGGATGCAGAGTTGTTGGAGAGCAGAGTGGCCGTCAGCGCAGTGATGGCAAATGCTCTGCCTCCTTCAACCCTCCGGGGTTTTTATACACTTAAGGGGAAAGTCCCCGAACTCATATCACAGCACTCCAGCTTAGGGTTCGCTTATTTGCGTATAAGCCTATCGTCTACACCAGCTTAGGGTTCACTCATTTGTGTATGACATCACACTACAGTCAAGTAACACATCACTTAGATAATACACTCCTCACACAATATGGCGTTGGTCTTGCTCTACACAGTCCCTAAAGAAAGAGGGATTTTATAGATTAGGCTACAAAAATAGTGACATCTCGACATTTTGGCCTGAGCCGATTCCTTGACTAGAATGGGTTCCTAGGAACTTAAAGGTGCATTCCAGGTGCCTTTAACTTAAATGGTGCCTTCTGTTTCTTTAATGTGGCTTCTGAGTTTACTGCCTTCTGTTTCTTTAAGGATGAGACAGGAGCTGAGAGCAATCTTCCTCTCTTTCCCACATGGGTACATTATCTATGATTGTCCAATCAGAGCGCTGGTTAGGGATGGCACATGATCTGAGTTAGGCCAATAAGAACTCTTGCCCAGGATTTAAACTGAAACCATGGAGACAAATAAGCCTTCTTTTGTCCAAGAGTTGCTGAACTGACTGATTGAAAGAAAATTTCAGAGGAAAGCAGGGCAAAAAGCGGAGATCCAATGACATCATTGGACCACTGACCTCTGCTTTTTCTGAACCCAGATCAACTTTCAAGTTTCACTTGGGGAGTTAATACATTCCCTTGTTTGCTTAACTAATTTGAATTGGGATTCTTATTTGAGACCAAAAGAGATCTGCCTCATAAAGAGGATTTGTTCTTTAATTGGCCTCCACTAATAATAATGATAATAAGATAAAAGATTCTGGTTTTTTAAATATTCTAAAATGTGTCATTTTGTGCTTCTTAAACAACTTCAGAGCCCCAACTCCCTCCTGGATATCTCAGGGACATTCCTTTTAATGACTGGCATTTTACACTGATGTCCTCAGGACTATTGTGGGCTCTGGCATTTGTACTGAGTGACTTGGTGTATAGGGCTCACTGAGCACTCTTATCTAATTATTTTGAATAGAAATATTTTCCATTGCTACCAGGCTGTTGTTCTCTGCCATGTCTCTGCTGTTACTATGCTTGCTTACAGAAGCCCCTCTGCCCCTTGGCTTGGACATCTGATCTCAAAATTCATTCAAATTGTCTATAAAGTAGTGAACATAGGTTTTAAGCAAATTCCAGACAGACTTTTCTGGGCCTTAAATGCATGCGTGTTTTGATATGTAGACATTGGCTATGAAATATGGCCATCCAAATGTAGCCATTTTATTATTTTTTTAGGCTTAACATGGGATATGTTTTCAATCAAGAATCATATGGGTTAGAAGACCTGGATACAGGCAAAATGTGATATATGAATATCAACCAGAATAATTGATTGGTACAGATGGAATATTGTACTATCCTGAAAATAATGAACTCAATGCACATGCAGCTTTTTGGAGTCAAGAAAATTAGGATGGAGCCAATGAGAGTAAATTGATCTATCTATCTATCATCTATCTATCATCTGTCTATCTATCTATCATCTATCTATCTATCTATCTATCTATCATCTATCTATTGTTTCTATAAATCCAAACTAGCATTTATACCAAGGATTCCCCTCTTCTATTGGTTTATCTTGGGCAATCCTAGTTACTAATTCTGGATAAGCTATATGTGAATATGTCCAGAGATGAAAGTGAAATTTCTAGCATTCATTTGACTTCTCAGCAGCATTCAAATCATGTTTGTCTCATGAACTTGACTTTGAGCAGCCAGGATAACAGAAGTATTGGTTTCTACTTCTAGCACCAACCACAGAGGTCTGGGAACCTCTGAATGAGAACAGGCACATTGACTAGAAAAGGAGAAATTTGCTTCTGTGTTCCCCCTTTCTCTGTTGAGCAAAGAACAGATGTAGAAGGGGGGAAATGGTACCCAAAAAGGAGGAAGTCTGATAGTTCCAGATAATAAAACATCCTCAATTAGTATGAAAATAGCATCCATTATTTTGAACACGGAGAGTTGCTTTTCCCCATCACTTCAGCTCCTCTCCTCTTTATCACTTCTGAGTGTGTTTATTTTGACGGCTTTTTATTTATTCTTTTTCTTTTTTCTGGTGGTATATCAGAAATATGGCCCCATCTGGAGACAGTGCACAACTTGATGCTTTTCATGGCCCTTCCAATCAGGAGTAACTACAGCTGTCGAGGGAGCACTGAAAAAATGTCAATTAGCTATAAAAGTTCCACAAACAAGCATTATGTCTTCCTCTTATGAGTCCCTGGGTGCAGCTCAAAATTGAGCAATAATGTCCACAGTTAAAAATGGCTGTTGGGGGCCCCGGCACTCTCTTTCCCCATTAATAATTGCTCAACATCAGCGCAGGAGTCACACTGCCTGTGTATGGCGGAGCCGGGGCTGCTGAAGGGTACACACGATAAAAATAGCCACAGCTCACATCACACTTATGGGTGGAGAAATAGCTCCGAGTTGCCTGGTCCTAGATCCCTCCAGGGACTCAGGGATCCCTCCAGGGACTCAGGACTAGTCACCTTGTGCTGTCCTTTGCCTCTTGGTCCCTCTCCCCATGATCTCCCCACCCTGGCTCCTTGTTTCCTATTCATGTTTGAAAATCACATTAGGGTTGCTCTGGCTCTGAGGAGAAATTGAAGAGCAATCTGCCTCCTGGTGTCACTCTTTGTGATTGTCCAGAAACTTAATTTGCATGTGGCCTTTATTTACAGACAAGCACTCTGTCCTCTGGCTTAAAAGGCAAAGATAGTGTCTTCTCTGCAAATGAAACCTGGGACCAATGCATGTGACCTACATTGACATGTGAAATGTATTAAAGCCTTAATTTACAAGCCCAGGCAGCTGGCCTAAGGGCTGCTGTTTGCCAACTTTCTTTTTTCAGATGTATGGAGGAATAACGCAAAAATTAAAATTTGTATGTATGAATATATATTGTGAAATTATTATTACACTCAAGCTAATTAATGTATCCATCACCTCAAAATTACCTTTTGTGTGGGTGCATGTGATGAGAATATGTAAAATCCATGCTTTTAGCAAATTTCAAGTATACTTATTATTAATTATGAGCACTAAGCTATTCATTAGCTCTCTAGAAGTTTTTCATCATCTATCTGAAAGTTTTTTGGGGGATAGGGAAATGGAACTATCTTGGTTAAAGAATGCAGATTTATAATTTGAAATTTTTAAAAACAGGCCATTAAAATATGATTTTTCTTGCTTATTACATTTTCTGGTGCCCCCTTGAATCTTGGGCCTGAGGTTCCTGCCTCACTCCTCTCGCCCTAGTACCAGCTTGACTTTCAGCCAGAGATGAAGTGGATGTGGGTCCTTTCACAAGATCCCAGCAGTGTTCTGAGGATCTGACTCACATTTTCCAAAGTTGAGGTCTTCAGAAGGCTTTGGCAGGGCCAAGCATTTAGATGGCATCTGGATCTTGATTCTAACTCTTGTTCTGCAACCATGTGACCTTCAGCAAGTCATTTAACTTCTCTGAGCCTCGGGCTTCCTAACTACCAAGCTGAAATAACAATATTGACCTCAGAGTATGGCCTTGAAGATTAAATGAGATGAAGTGGGTCAAGTGGCTGGTACTCAATAAATAACACTCGAAAAATGTTTGTGGAGTGAATAATCAATGCACACAATGTTGGCTTAAAGCACAGAAGGTTTTTATATCATTAGATTGCCTTGTGAGCAGCTAGACCATTTTTTTTTTATATCAAGTCATGGTGATATCTGCAAATGTTTATTTTGGACTGGACCCAAAGGCAGGATTCATGGGTGAATCTTTCCTGCAACCCCCATTAGTGTTGTACACAGAGTAAATATATAAGTGTTTGTTGCATAAGGAACAAAGATATGAATGGATATAGTACTAAGGGTGTGGATATATGTCCTCACTGTGTAGGTGACCTGAAAGTTTTATACTGTCAGTCACAAGGCTCTTAGGAGGGCTGGGCTCAGAGAAGGTGAGACCAGAGTCTAGACAGCTACAATAACTCCACTGATTCTTTTATTTTGGGGGGTGAGGGGGTACCAGGGATTGAACTCAGGGGCACTCAATCACTGAGCCACATCCCCAGCCCTATTTTGTGTTTTATTAAGAGACTGGGTCTCACCAATTGCTTAGTGCCTCGCTTGTGCTGAGGCTGGCTTTGAACTCCTCCTGATCCATCTACTTCAGCCTCCATGCCCGGTCCCACTGGTTCTTAAGTAGAAAGTTACATACACACATCTTTGCCTCCATCCCTACCCCTGCTCTCCAGTGGGTTGGGAATTGGGGGCAGCAATGAGAAGAGAATTTAGAGGTTTTGTTATGTTTCCGAGATTAGTTCATGGAAAATGAATTAATTCATAACACAAAAAGTTCTGGATCATCTGGAAAAGACCATGCTAGGACTCTTCGGGGTGTTAAAAAAAAAAGATTTTAAGAGGTAAGCTATGAAATGGTCACCAGGAAATTAATCTTTAAAACTAGGGTGATTTTGAGAGTACAAGGAGATGCTGTTAATATATGAGAATAAAAGACACCAATCTATACTGTCCTGGGTTAAGCAGGACACATATTTTTAAGGGAATCCTGCGAAGAGCCTCCTTCTTGGTATTAGAAACAATAAAGCCGTTTGTGCCTCTGCCCGCTGGGCAGCGCCAGCTTCCTCTACAAGGTGCCTGCCCTTTGCACTACCGATCTCTCATTCTGCCTTCTGGTGATGGAACAATTGTACCTCCCTTTGCCTACTGAGCTGTCTCTTTAGCCAGAAGCCTGGGGTACCCAAGAGCCGTGCAGTGCATCCATCACCACCAGCTGCTCTCCTGCTACATCTGGACTCTCTGTTTGAAAGAGTGACATCTTGCACAAGCCTGAAAAATGGAATCAGAAGTGGAGAGGCCAGCAAAGGCAGAATGCCAAAGACAGGAGCAGTGTGGGACACTGAACTGTCTCTTAGATAAATGACTGGTGTTCGCACAGGAAAGAATTGTAGATAATCGTTGGTTCTAATATCTCACCTAATCTCTTCTCCCTCCACCTCAATTTACTGCTGAGGAGATAAAAATCAAGAGTAAAATAAGATGCTCAAGTTTATTAGTTCCTTCAAATTTATGTCTCTGGCTCACACTTCCTCAAAGGATCCCAGAATCAAATATCCCACGGTCCTCCACATCCCAGCTAACAAAGATACCAAACTCCACATATCCAAACCCTGCCTCCTGACCTCTCCAAGGACCTGACTGACTCCTGTCCACCACCTTTCCTGCTGTCCCTGGTCCATACCACCATCATCTCTCACCTGGGTGATTCCCATTGCCTTCTAACTCCTTTCACTGGCACCTCTCTCCCATCCTTTTTTATACTGAATTAAATAGTGCAATCTATCCTTTAGAAGCCCATGTTGCTCCTCTGCTCAAAAATCTTGTACTGATTCCTGTCTCACTCAGAGCAAACCCTGCCTTTGTTCATTCAGCACCTCCCTGCTCAGACAGCGCCCACGCCCTTGCCCATTTCCAGTTTCACCACGTCTTCTGAGAGGAGCCCCCTAGCTCATATGGCTATAGCCACTCTGACCTTCTTGCTCTTGCCCCAAATAAACAGGCATGCCCTGACCCCAGGACGCTGCACGGCCTGTTTCCTGTGCTGGCACATTCTTCTCCCAGTCTCACTATGCTAAATCCTTCTGTCTTTAAATCTTCACTCAAATTTAAGCTTCTATTAAAACAGCTACTCCTCATTTCCCTCTCCTGTTTTATTTTTCTCCATAGCATTTGTGATCGTCTCATAAACTGTATATTTTACTTATTACTTTCTGTTTATTGTTTATCTCCTCTGAGTGGAAATTAAGATCTCTGAAGACAGAAATTTGTGTGTTTTGTTCCCTGCTGTGATATCAGGACAAGTACTTGGCACAAAACAGGAATTTGATAAATATTTGCTGAATATTTCCACAGCTCTTCACCCACTGTCTTCCATGTGTCATGGGCACACTAGGTGCACCAAGATTACAGAAGAATGCTTTCTCCTTAAGTGACCCTGTGTCGGTGGGATGGAGGCATAGACAACCCCCCTGCAGCATAGCCCTGAGTCACAGCGCCGGTAACGATGCAGTCTGTGGAATCATTATTCTACCACTGGGGGGAGTGGAATTAAAGCAAGTGATGTTTTCCCAGAGCCAGCAACGCTGGGGCTGGATCTTGACAAGTGAGTGGAATTTTACCAGGCAGTGGAGCAGGGTGACAGAGCTGTCCCTCACGTCTCAGTGGGTTTTCACACTGCATACTGATTCACGGGGTAGACTTGATCCCAGGGAAATATGGATAAGGATTTATTTGTGATAACCATATTGTCCAGACAGCACACCCTTCTTGGCTGACAGAAGGATATCCTGATGGCATCCCAGAACATTTGAGTCACCGGATTCATCCAGTCTGCTCACCTGCTGGTGAAGTGAAAAGCAATTTCCCATGAGGGCAACCTGAGCAGGTGAACTTACAGGACTACGCATCATCCACTGGAATGGCATGATTTCAATTTCCCCTAGCTCTCAGGAAGTCCTGATTTGAGGAATTTTGGTTCATGATTTATTAGGATGACCACCTTTAAATCAAAGAATTGTCTGTGGAGTTACTTCAGCCATTTTCACTGAGTCCAGATGCCGCTGGAATAAAAGAACCACGAGCTTTTGTTAAGTTCTTATGTGACCCAGGATGGGGAAGAGAGGAGAGAGAACAGGCACTGGGCAGGGGTTGCTTTCTGACTTGGGGGTCTCTAGGACCACAGGATTGTTCTAAATTCCACTGCCTACCTGGCTCTGTCTGAGAGTTCTGGTGGTAGTGAGGGTATACCTATTAACTCTACTGTGCAACAAATCATCTCTACACTTATCAGCTTGCAACAACAGCAGTTTATCACTTCTCATAATTCATTGAGTTGTCTGGGCTGATCATCTGCCAATTTTGTCTGAGCTCACCCATGGGACTGTATCCAACTGGAGAGTCAGTGAGGCTGGAAGGTTCATGATGGTCTTTCCATCTGTTTGGCAATAGCTTTTTCAGCTAGGATACCCTGATGTTTCTTCATGTGGATTCTATTCTCCTGATAGATCAGTTTCTTTATTACACCAAGGTCAGGGTATACTCAAAGAAGATAACAGTGGAGTCTGCAAGGCAGTTGGAAGACTAGACATGGAGACTCATATAGTTTTGCTTCTTGAAGTTCCACTGGGCAAAATAAGTCATCATCCCAGTGCAGACTCAAAGGCCAGGCTAGACTCCTCCTCCTGATAAGAGGAGCTGCAACGATTCTGTGGCCATATGTAACCTACCACAGTTTTCCTCTGTCCGCAGTTGTTAATACTCAACAATTGCAAAATGAATTCTCCCAACCTGACCTTCCAAAGTCTTACCCAGTTACAGTATCCGGCTCAGAATCCTGGAGCTTGTGATATCAACTGGTCTGGATGCAGGTGGAAGCCTCTCAGAACCACAGCTATTCTTGATCCAGAAACATGTGAATGTAAATCTCCTAACATTCAGGGGACAAGAACAGAGGAAGTAAGAGAAAAATGGGAAAAATAGAGGCACATAGCAGTCACTGGTGCATAGTAATTCTGAAATCTAGTCAACATATGTCATTAGAGCTTTCTATTCCTGAGGTAGGAATGTTCCTTGATTAGACTCTACTCCCTAATCAGTCCATTTGCCTGGCTTTTAAATTCACCTTCTAAGCTCTTGGCTTTACTCATTGAATTTATTTATTTTTTGTTTCATAAAAGATGGTCCATGTTTTTTGGGGCTGGAGATATAGCTCAGTTGGTAGAGTGTTTGCCTCACAAGCACAAGGCCCTGGGTTCAATCCCCAGTACCACACACACAAAAAAAAAAAAAAAAAAAAAAAGAGATGGTCCATGTTTTTTAAGATTGCTTCCTTCTCATACACTTGGGGGTCAAAGGCCTCTTTTTGTTTGTTTTCTTTAGTCTAAGTTGCTACAATTCCTTTAAAAATGTTTAGGTTTTCTATGTATCACACCATAATCTATTAAGTAAAAGTCACATTCAGAATTATATTTTAAATAGTTCTATTTGGATGGAGTTTGAGGTGTTATAGGATGAAGCTCTTAAAATTCTTATGCCCTTTCATGTAGGTGAGAAGTTCTATTAAATATCGCTCAATTTTTTTACAGGATCATGTACATACTCTTGATTTGATTATGATTTTAAGGTCACTTTTTTCTTCTGAGACACTTTTGCCTATAAGAACAAAACTAGAAATGTTGAAAAAAAAATTGACAATGACAAATGTTATTTGTTAATTAGGCATGTACTAGGCCTTCTGTGTTTTCTTTAAATTCTGCTTATAACCCAGTTCCTTCTTTAGTTCATCTATCCTTCTTCTCATACCTTATCATACTAAGCTATAACAGCCAATCACTGTCTTCAGAATTCAACCTCATCATCTCCTTAAACAAATCCACAAGGTCATCATATATTTTCTTTCAAATTACTTTAGACAAAAGCTTTGCCAATTGTCCCTCAATCATTACTTGGATCTGCCTTTTCCTAGCCTCTAACTGCAGTTTCTTCAAAATATTTACTGCATGTACTAATAGTTTATTCCCTGCTCACTTAGCCTCTGCCCATACCCAGTCCCAATCTATGTCACACATTTTAGATATTTTTTAAACATCAGTTTAGTATTCACTTCCAGGTACCAATTTATATGTCAATTAAATATGGTAGTATAAACAAAGCATTTCAAAACTTAATGGTTTAAAAATGACTGAATTAGTCAAATTTCCATCATTATAATGAATTACCTGCAGCAATTAATGTATAAAAATAAAAGATTGATTTTGGCTCACAGATTGGAGACTCCAGCTCATAATTAAGTGGCCCCCTTTCTATTGGCCTCTGGAGAGGCAGTAGTTCTTGGCAGGGTGCATGGCGAAGCAAACCACTTACCTTATCAGTCATGAAGCAAGGAGAAACAGGAAGAGGAAGAGAACAGGGTCATACAAACCCTTCCAAGGCCACATACCCAATGACCTAAGGACCAGCCACAAGGCCCTACCTTTCAAAGGCTCTGCTACCTCCCAATAGTGCCTCTATGAGGACTAAGTTTTTAACAATAGACCTTTAGGTAAAACTCATCCAGATCTTAACAAAGACTTACTATATTTCTGTGAGTCTGCAGGGAGATTCTTCTTTTGGTCTCAAATGGGATCCCTGATTCAGCTGGGAGATGGACTTGGGGCTGGGCTGAGTTAGGATGGCTGAAACTTCCTCCCCAATGTCTTTCACCCCAGTTTTTTCATAGTAGGAGTCTTTCTTCATGGTGTGCTAGTCTCAGGACATCCATCCCAGAGGACAAGCCTCCATTTATCAATTCCCTGTTCAAACCTTGATCACTACTCAATCCTCCCTATCCCAGACTCTATCTCTCTTCTCCTTTACCTGTTGTTCGATTTGGATCCCTACCTATGGTCCCTGTGTTTGCATTGCATCTAGCCAGCACCTAGTCCAACATGTACATCCTAGCTAATTTCCCTTGGTGAAGTTTTTGGGAAGGGGAAACCTACTTATAGTTCTGATTCTGGTGTTAAGCACCCAAATCAATTTTGTATACATGAAAATACCCCTTCCTTCTTCCCTGGAGTCATATACAACACTCTTTTGAACCATTGAAATGAAATTCCACTGGAGTTTGCCTCAAACATTTGTGAGTTCTGCCATCAAACAGGACAACACCACTCTGTTTTCATGCTCAGATGCTCTCTCCAACATCTCTCATCTGTTATGGTCATCTCTAAGATTGTCTCTAATAACCTGGCTTCCTGGCATTCATGCCTGTGCCATCTTTCCTTGAGTGTGGGTGGGATTTATTGACTTGCTTCTAACTAATAGAATACAGCAGAAGTGATGTGGTGTTACTTTGAATATTGGGTCATAAAAAGGCTGTGGCTTCCATCTTGAGTGCTCTCCCCTACTCTCTCTTGGGGAACTTGCTCTGAGAGAATTCAGCTGCCATGGTATAAGACAACCCTTGTGGGAAAGTTCACAACAGTGAGCATGGGAGCTAAGGTCTACTATAGCCATGTGAGTGAGTGTGTGAGCTCAGAAGCTGATCTTCCTGCAACAACTCATTGTGCTACTCTCACTGACATACTGATTGCAGCCTCATGAGAGCTTTCATCTAGAATCACACAACTGAGATGCTCCTGGATTCCTAACTTGCAAAAATGATGAGATCATACATGCTGTCCTTTCCAGCTGCTAAGTTTTGGGGTAATTTGTTACACAGCAATAGGCAACTAATATCCCATCCCATTCTCATTTTTAGTGTCAGCTTTTGTAAAATAAAAAAAGTGTATAGTCCAGGAGTACCCCTACCTCCAAAAACAGCTGTTACAAGACTAGCAGAGGCAAAAAATAGAGGCAAGAACAAGAAGAGGTATGGGGAATCTGAAGGACATCTTTAGCTCCTCAGTCATGTGCCTTTGCTTTGCTTTCCTGGACTTTGTATTCTTTCAGAATGATCAGTCAACAAAAATACAGTCCTCTCAGGATTAAGATGGCAGCAACAAGTAATTTAATACTTTCTTTTGATTGAATTAATAGCAGAGGCATTGACTAGTCTGTCCAGCTGAGACAAGGAAAATTTAGCTCAACTAAATTAAATCTCTTCGGTATCATTGGTTTGAACAGCCTACTCATTTTTGCTCCAGATGCTCTGTACAATTTTGTTTTTGTTGTTCTCGGATGGGGGGAGAAGCAAAAATGAATTCTCTTTTCTTAGGTAGGAGGACTGATGGTCTCTACCTACCCAGCATGATTATTGCAGCACATATGGTTTAGAGCCGCTGAGAAAGTAATGGATCTGCCTGAATTAGCACCTGACTTGGGTGAGCACCGAAGCAGAAATTCTCCCTCCTTTTAACACACTGACTCAGTGAGGCAGGCCAAGCCCTATAATCATCATTGATTATCTCATTCGGCATGACTCCTGGGAAATCTTGGGTGAAAGTAAATTGAATCGGATATTTGCTGCCACTCTTGTAAAAGAGGGCTCTTTTAGATTAATTTCAGGGATGATGGCAGTCCACAAAGTGAAACTCCAGAGTAGTGTGGCCAAGGGGGCTGTCTGGCATTGTGAGAAGATGCAGTTCTTGTGAATGGATGTATATAAAAGGTAGCTTTGGAGCAAAGCACAATCTTTTAACATAGAGGATTAGTCACAGAGGGGAGGCCCCTTCATAGATGAGCTCCCCTGGCTGGCACATGGAAAAGCCTGATTGTTAAGGAAGATTAATTAAATAAAGCCCAGGCCACATTGTTCCTGTGGGTGTCCTTGGCTCCCTAGGGAGGAAGATGCTGCACAAGTTCTCTTGGGGTAAGATCTTAGATACAAAGGGCAAAAAAGCCCTTTTGTGGACAGTGGGTCACTCCAAGAAATCCCTTGCCCTTAGGGAAGGTAGATGAATAGGCAAAACTTGAAAAGGCCAAGTGTTTATTTAATGAGAGAGGAGGATTTAAGCCTGGAAAGTCCAGCTGGAAGCCCAATAGCATCTCTGAGAGAGTGGTCAGCTCTCAAGTCTGCTATCTACCTCTCTAAAGAACATTCCACTCTGCAGAACATGGAGATTTTTTGACCCTGGTAGAGGGTCCAAAAAGGACAGTGGTTATGAGACTTGGAAACAAACATGGTACCAACTAGAGAAAGCTTATGATGTGAAATCGGCTTTTAGATGTCAACCTGGTGGGCAAATACAGCATGTGGGTGTCACCGAGTAGAGCCAGCAAGTCCTCCAGCTGAGAGTGTGGCCAGATTGTCTTTGGGAAAATTTTAAGGGCAACTTTGGTGTAACAACAAGAATAGCATGAATGCATGTTTTTTGTTGTGTGGTGCAGAAGGGGAGGAACTGCCAGTTTTGGTGAAATGCATTGATGTCCACACAGATCATTATAAACTCCTTTCCACCCATTCCATGCACCTGCAGATTTGGGTGTGCTCTTGCTTCTAACCACAAGCACCTGTGGATGGCTCTTGGCTTTCACTTGGGCTAGTGGAGTTTGCTTTACAGAGTCAGAAGGGCCTCAGAATTTACATCCTCCCTTCTTTTCCAAGGCCCTTAATCAAGGACTAACTGGATATAGAAATTTAAAAGCTCCAGTTCCTTTGATTAGTGCCAACTCAAGCATAATTTCCAATCCAGAGTTCCCTTGCAGCATTAGGCTGAAGCTACCTTTTCTGAACTTTTGCTTGAAGGGTCACATGCTCACTTTGTTTTCTCCACATTTCCTGCCTGCTTTCCCCACTCAATTTCCAGTTTACTGGGGAGCACTTTCCTTAATAATACAAATCTTTGTGGTGGAAACCTAACTTAAGACATTAACCCTGATTTGTAAATTGTACAACTGAAGAACACTGTGAGACGAAGTCACCCACTTACCCAAGGTCACATGAGTAAGTGACTGAGGAGGGATTCATAATCAGTCCTCTCTGGCTCCAGAATCTATTTTCCTTATGTCATTCACAGAGCCCATTTCCAAGGATGGGAATTTTGTATAGGAAAAACTTAGAGGAAAAACTCATGTTTATTGTCATGTTTTTGTTCCCTTTTAGGAATTTCTTGTCCTTAAAGCCAGGAATTCACCAAAGTCACGGACCCTTTATCAGTAACTGAGATGAATGTAACTGACTTGTGAGAACTTCTCACTAGGTGCATTCCAATCAGGTTTTGTTATAATTTATATCCAGTGGTTAATGGATTTGCCTCATTGAAATGACCCTGAAGGACACCTTATCTTGTAGGTGATTTGCAGCTTCTTCTATGCTCACAGTATCTTCCATTCCATGGTGCTGGCCATGGAGGAAATATCACATGGAGGGGTCATTGCTTTGAAAGCTAGAAATTGAGCAACCACTGTTATGGTCCTGTCATAGTTATCTGCCTGTAATGGAACTGATTAGTCCTATGGAAGATGAATTTGGGGAGCTGTGATATGGCTCAAGCACTGGCCTTAGGTGCCTGAGAAACTGTGGATGCATGTGCAGGACCAAAGGTAAGGCTTGGTACATAGTGGGTATTCAATGACAACACCTACATTTTAGCAAAAATTTGCATTTCAATTAATAGCTTAATTACAAGTGAGTTTTTCTTATGTTAGTAAGGAGAAAATAGTTGGTCAGGAAATTGTATGAAATATAGCTGACGTATCCATATATCTCAGTATATCCTTGAAGTCTAGCAAATTGTGCCTGCTCACAAAATAGTTCTTATTTTATGCCTGTAATCAGGAGAAGGTGAAGGCAAGACCAGTACTATGAAAGCTCCATTCTCTCATGGGAACTGTGCCTTCCACAACTTGTTCAATAATGACAGCACAAAACATGGAGACATGGCTGTGAATTTTTATATTCTGGTGAGGTTCTGTTATCTTTAGATTTACAGACAAATAGTTAATGTTTACACAGAAATTGCTTGGCTAGGTTGGGCTCTGTTGGTGGGAGGGTAACTCAAATTCATATTCTATATTGTCCAATTGGTCTTGTCCTCTAGGTCTTAAAACTAATGCTTTGAACATTAGCTGTGCAGTTGGGATAAAGAAAACTGGCATTACTCCAAAGGACACTCAAAGGTCTCTTTCCTTTACCCTGGATTGCCGATGATTATGAGAATACATAAATGCACTCATGTATGTAACATGAGTTAATGACTCATAAATGATTCCCTTAGGTAGACTTAAAGTCACTACTCTTGTTAAATTTGGAGGAAGGAACTTCAGGATTCTTGGGTGCCTGGAATTTTAGGATACAATCACATTTTCTGGAGGCATACAGGATTTCGTATGCTGGCTCTTATTTGTTGATTGGTTGGTTCTTGTCTCTTCAATAATCTGAATGCTTTTAGCTTAAAGTTCTTTTATAAATGCAAATGGCTCAGTTGAATACATTTTTGAAAAAGGAGACCAGTAAAGGGCATGTTACCCCACTCAGGTGCTCTTGGGTGATGATGATTTGTACCTGGGAGGAGTCTGGGTTGACTGTGATGTTTCTAGGTAAAGATCTGAGTTAGGGCTGCTGTTGTCTTCCCTCCTTTCCAAGGGGGTGGAGTGGTGTAGCAATTAGAGGTGATCCTAACTTTAAGCAAAGGCATTTTGGGAGAACCACCCCCTGTATCAATAGGGATCAAGATAAGTGGTATTGTGGTTCAGATATGAAGTGTCTCTCTAAAGCTCATGTGTGAGACGATGCAAAAAAGTTTAGAGGTGAAATGATTGGGTTATGGGAGCCTTAATCTGATCAGTGAATTAATCCATGGACACAGTTTAACTGGGTGGTAACTGTAGGGTATGGCTGGAGGAGACAGTTCACTAGGGGGCGTACCTTTTGGGTTTATATTTTATCCCTGGTGAGCAAAACGCTCTCTCTCTGCTTCTTGGTTGCCATGTCCTGAGCTGCCTTTCTCCTCCCCACACTTCCACCTTGGTGCTCTGCCTCACCTTAGGCACAGCCATGGAATCAACTGCCTATGGATTGGGACTTCTGAAACTATAAGCACCAAATAAATTTTTCCTCCTCTAACGCTGTTCTTTTCAGGTTGTTTGGTCACAGCAGCAAAAAAGTTAATAAAATGAGTGGGTAGATCAAGAATAGCTGAAAGTCTTCTGGATTTCTTATCCCAGCTCTGCTTGATCCAGTACCTAAAGCGTCCTGAAAAATATAATACTTGTGTTTACATCGTCCCCATCACTTACTAACTTGCCTGGGCAAGTTCCTGATGGAGTACTTGCAGGATTCGGAAATGCTGACTCTACTGGGCGGCTAGGAACAGGGACAGAAATAAAATAAACCTTGACAACATTGATCCTGGTCTCTGCTGATGAAAAATGCAGCTTGGCATGGCCAAAGCACACATTTGAAGTTCAGTTCCTCTGTATAGCAACCTTCATTTACCAGGGGTCAGAAACTGGCAGTCCATGGCTGGCTTTGGCCAGCGGACATCTCTGATTTAGCTGGTCACAGTGTGGAGAGTTTTTCTTGTCAGGGCAGGAAGCCCTCTCTAGTTCACCATCATGTCCTCCCCTCCCTGCTGCCTCAACTTCCCCTCCCCTCCTTGATTGACATCTGTTATCTGACTCGCTGTTATCTGACCATTCCCGGGAAAGTATAAACCAGAATATCAGAAGCAAGGGCTGAATTTCCTGTGATGCTTTATCTCCAACTTGCCCCTTCTCTCTGGAAGCAGTGCCTGAAAAAATATGCTACCCCCCATTTCCCACATGGCTCCCCATGTGCTTTCTTTTCCTCAGCTGCCCAGTGTGCACAGAACCCGTTACACGGGGATGCTGTGAGAACCTAATGCAACCACAAGGATAACTTGTCCAGCATGGGTTAGGTACTTCAGGAACTTAATTTCTTTTCCCTTTTCCTTTTTCCCACCTTACTTTTCCTTCCCCTTGCCCTGTTTCTCATTCTGTCCCTCTGTTTTCCTCTTTCTTTTATGATGCTTTGATGTTTACTTGAAAACAGGTTTTCTTTTGTTCCTGGGAGCTCTGAGTAATCGGGGCTTATCCTAAATTGAAACTTGTATTAAATGTGTCTTCTTGGTTCCATGCAATTTCTGGTTAAAGAAGATGCGTCTGAAAGGCACAGAAGGGATTCAGCACAGAGTTAGTCATTCCCTGAGTTTATCCCTCTACTCTGGATTAATTCAGAAAGTAGCTGAAGATGATGACTTTGCGTGCATTCTTCAGCCGACCTTCCAGTTACTAAATTGGAACTGCCTCATCACCAAGATAGAAAATATAAGTTCCATGTTTTGAGACATGCACTTCCAAATAGGTGCATAGTTTAGGAATAAAAGAGCAACAGGGGAGTCGTTAGAGACTTTTAGAACTCAAAGGGGACATAATGACAAGATATTCTGCCCCTTCCCTTCGTAGTTGAGGAACCAGGCTTGGCAGGATAAGGGACTGGTTCCAGGCACACAGCTGTGCAGTGGCAGGACCTTTGCTTTAAGTGCCCAGTCTTCATCCCTCATCTCGAAACCTCATTGACTACAAGGCTCCAAAACATTTTCAGTGTCTGCATTTCAAATAACAAGAATCGAGCTGGGGATTATTAGAGCCAAAGGTTACATAAACAATGAAGAGATTATTGAGTTAAATTCCTGACCTTGGCACTGCGAAAAGAGACAAGAAGTCATGGCCATAGAATTCACATGCCCCAGATGCAGGGAAGGAAAATCTCTCTGAGTTCATTGAGATCTGGGCATAAGCTCTGATTTAGATACTTACCAGCTGTGAAACTTGGAAATGCCATTTAATTTCCATAAGTATTACTTCCTTCATTTGCAATGTAAAGATAACTATTTCTGAACTGCCTCCTTCAAAAGTTTGTTGTGTATTTCCAAATATAAATGATTTAGCCCAACCTACTATGTGTAATCCAGGAAGTAGGGATTTAAAGATGAATATGGGCAAGACAAAGTTACACATGCTGAACGATGGAACATCATATTTCCATAAAGGAAAAGATATTGCAACCTTCAGGACTATCCCTTCTCCCTGAAAGCAATGACTGGAAAAATATCTGTCTGTCCCTCCATTCTCCACACAGCTCAGGGTTCTAGAATTTATTGCTCTTAGTAGTTATCCAGTGCTGACTGTTTAAAGTAGTATTTCTGAAATCATTTCTTCATAGATATAAAGGTGCATATAAATGTATGTATATATGTGTTTTATTAGATAGATAATATGCAATATTTTGTATATTATATGTAATATATATATTTTTTCAAGTTTGGTCCACATCTTGTTCTTGAGAAAGAATCATAACCCAGGAGGGAATCTATAAACCAGAATATTAGGAACCAAAAGCGGAATTTCTCATGTTTCTTTATCTCTAACTTGATTACAAGTCCTAGAGTAGTCACTTGATTTTTTGGGGTTTTTTTTGAGTTTCAATTTCTCCTGCTATACTCAGGGAAGAAGAATCTTGCCCTGATTATCCCAAGGGGGTTCCTATAAAATCAAGATGGCAATGGGTATGGAGCATTTAAAAAATTTTATCAGTGCAGGTATAGAGAGGCTGGAACCTTCCTCTGCAAGCTCAATAATTAAATCTGCCGGAATAAACTGACAACAGAGTATCAGGAGACGAGGCACACAATTTTATCAATGTGCACATGTGTATGGGAGCCACACAAAATATGAAAGTCAATGAAGGGTCAGATTGTTGAAGCTTAAATACCCTCCCCATTGGGTAGAGAGAAGTGCGGGCAAAAAATTTAGAGGGGTAATAAATGATTTCTAGGGGAGATGATTGGGTCTGAAAAACAGACAATGGCCTGGGACAAAGTTCCTCTGGACTCCATGAGCAGTGCTTGATCTTAGTCTCCTGCTCAGTGATAAATTTAGCCTTCCTTGGTTAAAGAAATTTCAGTAAGAAGATGGAAAGCAATTGTGTTTTTTGGTCGATCCAGTATTTAAGTTGACACAGGGACTTTAGAAAAAGCCCCTTCCTGCATTTGCTGCTCTGTTTGAATCCAAAAGTGACATATATTGGGAGAACATTTTCTGAACCACAACGCTTGAAAGAGAAGGGTTAGCAGCAAGTCTGCTCTCTATGTTGACCTTTATTGGGACACCTAGAAATGAAAGAGATGAAACAAATTGCTTTGCTAATCACTAAAAACCAAACTTCCTAGAAAACACACGAACAGTATTTACTAGCTGAAAGACAAAGGAGGATCCTTTTTATGAACTCCTCCTTTTAATGGGATATTTATTGGAAAAAATCTGAACTTCATGGATTCATGGGACACGACTCATGAGAAAATGTAGTGTAAACTATGTAATTTAGTTGTTAATTGCTGTGTCTTGCTGTTGCTTATTAACTTTGGATTAGAAGTAAACTTTGAAGCCAGGCGTGGTGGTGCATGCCTGTAATCCCAGCACCTGGGAGGCTGAGGCAGGAGGATCGCGAGTTCAAAGCCAGCCTCAGCAACTTAGTGAGGCTCTAAGCAACTCAGTGAGACCCTGTCTCTAAATAAAATACAAAATAGGGCTGGGGATGTGGCTCAGTGATCGAGTGCCCCTGGGTTCAATCCCCAGTACTAAAAAAAAAAAAAAAGAAGTAAACTTTGAATTGGGTAAGATCAATGATTCATGTTGAGTTGCACTTGCATTATCTTTTTGCTGTTAGGTGCCGTCACAGGTAGGATATGAACGGTATGAATCTACATCATGCACAACCCTAGAAATGAAAAGCTGTATCCCATTTGTGTACAATGAATCAAAATGCAGTCTGTTAAAATAAAAAAAGAGAGGGATTGGGGTAAACAGGGGATGCGCCCGTAGCTGAAGTGGCTTCAGGTTCAGGCAATGTGCAACATGCAGTTTTTAAACCTCATATGGGAAACTTGAACTAGAATAACCCTCATGGAGCAGAGAACAGACATTTTGTGGGGCTGTGGACAGTTTTAGACCTCTCTGAAGGAACACTGTTTGGCGGTATCTTGTATTTCTGATAAACTTAGAAGTAAATGTGATGCTCAGTATTACCAGGGGTTTGAGTTGAGTCTCATTTGCATTGTCTTTGTTCTTTCTCAGGTGTCAACAAGGATTAAGGCATTACGTGATTTTAAAAAAAAAAAATTGTTTTTAGTTGTAAGGACACAATACCTTTATTTTATTCATTTGTTTTTATGTGGTTCTCAAACCCAGTGCCTCACACATGCTAAGCAAGCACTCTACCACTGAGCTACAACCCCAGCCCTGTTACCTGATTTTTAGCTATCACTGAGGGAGCTTCCGTAAAACCCAATCCAAATCTTTGGGGGTGAAGATTATGTGTATGTGTGGGATATAAGCAAATGATTAAGAGCAATTCAGATGTAGTATCATGATCTCTTGGGGTACAGACCTAGGAAGCTTGGTGGGGAGGGGAGAAAGGATATCCCCTAGACTTTGATGATTGTAACAATCAAAGAAGCAACAAGTTAGAGAGGGCCCATGATTTGCTTGGCCCATACAGTGGGTGTGGTACCCAATGTCCGTAGCCTGTCTTTAACTCTGTAACCACAGATATTCGGCTTCATCATTCTTTATTATCGGATTTCCCCCTTCCATGTCTGTTATTCTGCACCATTACCTTCCCCTTTCCCTGTCATTTATCTTGACTCACCTGCATAGATCAAAGAGCCGAAGGTGAGAGGTAAGCCTGGATACCCCTCTAAAGTATTCTGCCCCTTGGATTCCTGTGTCCACACACTGTCCACTGCCATTCTGAAAGTTAAGGGATGGAATCAGATGCAAGTGATGAATATTCTCTCTCTATTTTGGGGGAGGGGGTGCTAGGAATTGAACTCAGGGGCACTCAACCACTGAACCACATTCCCAGCCCTATTTTGTATTTTATTTAGAGACAGGGTCTCACTGAGTTGCTTAGCACCTCACCCTTGTTAAGGCTGGCTTTGAACTCTCGATCCTCCTGCCTCAGCCTCCTGAGTCACTGGGATTACAGGTGTGCACCACAGTATCCAGCTGGATATTCTCTTTTATCTAAGTAAAATAGTCTTTAGAAGAATTAACCCCAAAAAACAGCAAAGACCTTGGAACATACAAACGTTCATTTTTGCCAACCCCAGATAGAGAACGAGGAATTGGAGAGAACAATGGTTTTCTGCCTTGACTCTCTACCTTAATGGCAGAAATACCTTGGGTGTTTTTAAATAATATTATACCTGGGCTCTACTCCAGACTAAATTAAAATTTCTGAGAGTGAGGCCCAAGCATGCAGTCTTAATGTTTCCCAGGTGGGGTAATGGATAGTCATAGTAGTAACCACTGAGGTATGGAGTTCTGTGGTCATTTGTTATGCTCTTTTGTGAAAAGAGTCAGGCAGGAGTTGCATGTCAAGTCATAAAATGCCTACATACCATGTCAACCCAACTTCAGACCAGAGCGTTAAGTCAGCCCAGGTATGAAATAATTTCTTTTGATGTTTATGGAACTAACAGATCTCGTGATGGTATTTTCTGACGAGGTTGTGCTTAATGATTTGAGCCCATCTATAAGCCAGGAAAACACGAATTGGACTTCTCCCTTTTCAAGTTTATCAGCTTGAGGTGCACATGAATATTTTTACAATTTAACAAAATGGCTTGCAGGCTGGACTTTATAAGGAAGTGTACATTCTATATCATATCAGGGATATGACTCTTCCTACTTAGAGCTGACATCTCAGTTCTATAGAGAAAAAAAATTTATATGCTATCCCAGAAATTCAGAACTCTGCAGCCAACTGGATCACACTAAGGATCCAAGTGGGAGACATATTTGTAGTCAATGTCTGCACATAAGGAATATTTTGTTATATTATTTTCCTCTTGAGGATGATAGAATGAGGTCCACTTTAATTAAATGTACAGGGAACACTAATTTATTTTGAAAGGCACTGCTAATTCACTTATTGGTGGACATTCTGAGTAGGACTAATGGAACTTTCAAGGGAACGAGCATAAGAGAGAAACCAGTTCCTGGAAATACTCAAGTTGGAATAGGCATTTCCTCACATACATCCCTCAAGGCCAGTGGCTATCAAGCAACACTGAAATTAGTCCATCATACTGTACCCAGCTCATGACTGTAATTCACTAGGGTTCATTAACATAATATATACAGAGTCACAATTTGGTTCCTATAATCAATTGTTCATTAGTTTGGACTCCTGTTAATAAGCTTTTGTGTGTATTCTCCAAATTATTTCTGTACATATTTCTAGACTTTGCATTTCAGTCTATTGGAAACTTAAAAAAATAAATTATCTGCTACTGTGTTTATTACCATTATAGATAGTTTTATACCATTTTAATTTTTTGTCCTTAAGTAGACACGTGAACTTCTATAGCGAATTTCTTACTCATATAACAGAAATGTTGTTCAGGAAATACTTGAATATGTTCAGCAGAGCAAATAAAAATATATCATTGTCAATATGATTAGCAAAATAACTGAGCAGTCTTAAAAAATATTCCAAGGGGAAGATCATAAAAATACCACAAAAATACATGTCCCATTCCTGATCAACTTTAGAATTTCTTCTGTAAATCTTGCAATGCTTCATTAAAAACCAAAACAACAAAAATCCCCTCATGTGATTCTGATAGATTCAATAGTCTATATTTGACCATCAATATGTGCTCATTTAGGGCCCAGTGGGAGAGTAAACTACTTTTTATTGTATGACTGGTATATTCACTGTTATTACTCATAGTGATTATACAGAATAGGGATCATTTTATTCATTTTATAATGTAGAAAACTGTCCCAAAGTCACACAACTAATACAATTTGTGCAGATTCAAATCTGGGTTTGTAAATGATAGAGGAAGGATAATATGAATAATGCAACATGAATTATAAACATATAACTCATAGTGAAGGGACAGGGAAGCAGGCAAAAAACTGGCATGGGTTCTACTCTTGAAAGAAAGGACTAGGAGACCAGCATTGAGTGAATGTTCCATCTTTCTACCACTTTTAGCCTGAGGAGAGGCTCTACTCATGAAGCACTGTGTGGGCAGGTTAAAAATACATAAAAATCTATCATTTTACTGACTTGAAGAACTAGAAGATAAAGTTCATGATTATCCCAGCCACTTCAAAGAGAGAAGGAGTCTGACAAGATGAGAACTAGAAATGGGAAAGAAAACAAAAAACTTATTAACAGGAGACCAAACTAATGAACAATTGATTATAGGAAACATATTGTAATGAGAACCCAAATTCTTTATATACACTCATCCCAACTCTCTTGCTGAACATTCAAATTTGGATGCCTGGGATGGAATCCAGGTAACCCCTCTAAGGTTAAAAGAACTAATCTGGGATTTGAACTGACACCCACTACAGGCAGAAGAGAGTTTGGAGTTTGAATATGGACAAGTTAAGTGTCTACTAAAATAAAGAAAACACATTAAAAGGACAATAAATATAGGACTCTTTGGAGGAGCATAACAGAATCCACTGGCTTTACAACATAATATTCATAATATTTAGAATACAAAAACAAACAACTATACATGCAAATAAACATGAAAGCATGACTTACACTCAATAGAAAAAGTGGAATTCAAACTCAGTGAAAATGAATTTTATGACTCAACTTACCTGAGGCACAATAGTATCCTGACAAGAAAGGACAGTAAACTGATGAAGACAATATTCAGGCTGAGGGACCACCTGTCTGAGGAGTGAATGTTCCAAGGAGGGAGTCAGTCAGAATCACAAGTTCTATGTGTGAAAGTTTTAATTCTGAATTTCCTGGTGTTGTTCCATAGGCAAAGTCAAAAAGCAGACAGAAATAGCACTTGGGGTCAGAATGGTGTGAGGATTGGATAACATGGTTCCATGGGCCCTAGTCATGTTTAGAATATGTTCAAGGAAAGAGGGGGAGATTAATAGTTTTGAGTGTTGCTGAGGGATTAAGTAGGGTGGTCAATATTTTCACACCTCAATTTACTTGCAAATTGGACAAATTCAGATTAGCAGCTGGTATTTAGTAAAGGTATTCTTTAAAACATGCCTTGGACATATGGAATTCTAAATCTTTGTTACTCTAACACCATTTTTGCAGCTGATTTACTCTGTGGCCTTAAAATTTTAGTGTTTTGAATAGGAAAATAAAGTGAATGGCATAAAAAAAAAATAAAAAAAATAAAACATGCCTTGGATAAGACGCTCTATACTTTAAACTTCTAATTCTATTCTAGTGTATTTTTAAGTACATTTATAATATTCATTCTTCACTCCTGTGAGCGATGTGTCTGAAATGCACAAACATCCTTCTGGAGTTTTCCATATATGCACTTTCAAATGTGCTCTTTCTAATAAGCTTGGGTTCCTGTTTTGCAGATGCCATCACTCAGAGCACCAGTCTTTCCTGTCTACTTTACTCTTGTTTCCTAACATGGTCACCCCCCTCCATAATTCCACACATTAACATTGATGAAGAGCCCAAACTATATCTCCTTCATGCTGTTTCCAGTTCCAATTCCAAAAGATAGCAGATTCATACATTGATTTTATGGAATGCTTTGGGTCTAGGGTTGGAAAGACAGCCTAATGATCAATGCTAATTTAGTTAGGTCTCAGATTTGATTTTGTGTTTTGTTTTTAAAAAAATTTTAAATTATTTGTTCTATTTAATTATGCATGACAGCTGAATACATTTCAATTCATTGTACACAAATGGAGTACAACTTTTCATTTCACTGGTTGTACACTATGTAGAGTCACACCATTCATGCAATCATACATGTACATAGGGTATTGATAACTGCCTCATTCCACCATCTTTCCCACCCTTCCCCCTCCCCACCCCTCATTCCTCTCTGTACAATCCAAAGTTCCTCCATTCTTCCCTTACCACTCTCCACCTTGTTATGTATCAGTATCCACTTATCAGAGAAAACATTCAGCCTTTGGTTTGGGGGGATTGGCTTATTTCACCTAGCATGATATTCTCTAACTCTATCCATTTACCTGCAAATATCATAATTTTATTTTTCTTTAAAGCTGAGTAAATATTCCATTGTGTATATATACCACAGTTTCTTTATCCATTCATCTCTTCAAGAGCATCTAGGTTGGTTCCAAAATTTAGCTATTGTAAATTGAGCTGCTGTAAACACTGATGTGGCTGCATCACTGTAGTGTGCTGATTTTCAGTCCTTTATAGGCCAAGGAGTGGGATAGCTGGGTCAAATGGTGGTTCCATACCAAGTTTTCTAAGGAATCTCCATACTGTTTACCAGAGTGCTTGCACCAATTTGCAATCCCCACCAGCAGTGTAAGAGTGTACCTTTTTCCCTACATCCTCACCAACATTTATTATTGTTTTTATTTTTGATAATTGCTATTCTAACTGGAGTGAGATGAAATCTTAGAGTAGTTTTGATTTGCATTTCTCCAGTTACTAGAGATGTTGAACATTTTTTCGTTTATTTGTTGATTGATTGAATATCTTCTTCTGTGAAGTACCTGCTCAGTTCCTTAGTCCATTTATTGATTGTGTTACTTGTATTTTTGGTGTTAAGTTTTTTGTGTTCTTTATAAATTCTAGAAATTAGTGCTCTATCTGAACTGCATGTAATAAAGATTTTCTGCCATTCTGTAGGCTCTCTCTTCACAATGTTGATTGTTTCCTTTGATGAGAAAAAGCTTTTTAGTTTGAATCTATCCCATTTATTGATTCTTGATTTTATTTTTTGTGCTTTAAGAGGTTTGTTAAGGAAGTTTGGTCCTAAGTCAACATGATAAAGATTTGGACCTACTTTTTTTCTATTTGGTACAGGGTCTCTGGTCTGATTCCTAGGTCCTTGATCCATTTTGAGTTAGTTTTGTGCAGGGTGAGAGAGAGAATTTTAGTTTCATTTTGCTGCATATGGATTTCCAGTTTTCCCAGCACCATTTATTGAAGAGACTATCTTTTCTCCATTGTATGTTTTTGACTCCTTTGTCTAGTATGAGATAACTGTATTTATGTGGGTTTGTCTCTGTGTCTTCTATTCTGTACCATTATACCTGCCTATTTTGGTGCCAATACCATGCCATTTTTGTAACTATAGTTAAAGGTCTGGTATCATGATGCCTCCTGCTTCACTCTTCCTGCTAAGGATTGTTTTGGCTATTCTGGGTCTCTTATTCTTCCAAATGAATTTCATGATTGCTTTCTCTATATCTACAAGGAATGTCATTGAGATCTTAATTGGAATTGCATTGAATCTGAATAATCTTTTGGTAGTATGGCCATTTTGATAATATTAATTCTGCCTATCCAAGAACATGGGAGATATTTCCATCTTCTAGGGTTTTCTTTAATTTCTTTCTTCAGTGTTCTGTAGTTTTCATTGTAGAGGTCTTTCACCTCTTTTGTTAGATTGATTTTCAAGTATTTACTTTTCTGAGGCTATTGTGAATGGGGTAGATTTCCTCATTTCTCTTTCAGAGGATTCATCAATATTGAATAGATATGCATTAGATTTATGAGTGTCTTTTTATGAGTGTTGATTTTATATTCTGCTACTTTGCTGAATTTATTTATTAGTTCTTGAAGTATTCTGGTGGAATTTTTTGGAACCTCTAAATGTAGAATCATGTCATTGGCAAATAGTGATAGTTTGAGTTCCTCCTTTCCTATTCATATCCTTTTAAATTCTTTTGTCTGTAAAATTGCTCTGGCTAGAGTTTCAAGGATGATGTTGAATACAAGTGATGAAAGAGTGCATCCCTGTCTTGTGCCAGTTTTTAGAGGGAATGCCTTTAGCTTTTCTCCATTTAGAATCATGTTGCCTTTGGGCTTAGCATAGATAGCCTCTGCGATGTTGAGGTATGTTCCTACTATCCCTATTTTTTCTAGTGTTTTAAGCATGATGGGGTGCTGTATTTTATCAAATGCTTTTTCTGCATCTATTGAAATGATCAACCTTGCATCCCTGGGATGAACCCCACTTGATTGTGGTACAGTATCTTTTCAATATGGTTTTGTATGTGATTTGCCAGAATTTTGTTAAGAATATTTGCATCTATGTTCATCAGAGATATTGGTCTGAAGTTTTCTTTGTCTGCTTTTGGTATCAAGATGATACTGTCTTCATATAATGAGTTTGGAAGGGTTCCCTTCTTTTCTATTTTGTGGAATACTTTTAGGAATATTGGTGTTAGTTCTTCTTTGAAGGTCTTGTAGAACTCGACTGAGAATCTGTCTGATCCTGGGCTTTTCTTGGTTGGTAGGCTATTGATGGCATCTTCTATTTTATTGCTTGAAATTGATCTGTTTGATTGCTTTAAACTGATCTGTGTATGTTCTCCTGGTTCAGTTTGGGTGGATTGTATGTTTCTAGAAATTTGTTGATGTCTTTGAGATTTTCTCTTTTCTAATTATCTATTGTATATCAATAGTATCTGTTGTGAAATTTCCTTTTCCATAATGAATTTTAGTAATTTGAGTTTTCTCTCTCCTTCTCTTCATTAGTGTGGCTAAGGGTTTATCAATTTTGCTCATTTTTTCAACAAATCAACTTTTTTTTGTCAATTTTTAAAATTGTTTCTTTTGTTCCAATTTCATTGATTTCAGCTTTGATTTTAATTATTTCCAGTCTTCTACTACTTTTGGTGTTGATCTGTTCTTTTTCTATGGCTTTGAGATGTAATGTTAGGTCATTTATTTGTTGACTTTTGTTCTTTTAATGAATGTGCTCAATGCAATGAACTTTCCTTTTAGCACTGCTTTCATAGTGTCCCAGAGATTTTGATATGTTGTATCATTGTTCTCATTTACCTCTAAGAAATTTGTTATCTCCTCCCTGATGTTTTCTGCTATCCATGCATAATTCAACAGCTTACTATTTAGTATCCAGGTGTTGGAGTAGTTTCTATTTGTTATTTTATAATTGATTTCTAATTTCATTCCATCATGATCTGATAGAATACAGGGTGTCTGCAGAGAGATGCCTACTTTTTTGGATTTGCTAAGAGTGTCTTTGTGGCAAAGCATTTGGTCTATTTTAGAGAAGAATCCATATGCTGCTGAGAAAAAAGTGTATTCACATGTTGAGGGATGGAATATTCCATATATGTCTGTTAAGTCTAAATTATTGATTGTATTATGGATTGAGTTCTATGGTTTCTTTGTTCAGTTTTTGTTTGGAAGATCTATCCAGTGGTGAGAGAGGTATGGTAAAGTCACCCAGTGTTATTGTGTTGTGGTCTATTTGATTCCTGAAATTGAGAAGGGTTTGTCTGACATACGTAGATGCTCTCATTTTAGGGGCATAAATATTTATGATTGTTACGTCTTGTTGATGTATGATTCCCTTAAACAGTATGAAATGTCCTTCTTTATCCCTTATGACTAACTTTGGCTTGACGTGCACTTTATCTGATAGGCAGATGGAAACCCCTGCTTTTTAAATGAAGTCTGTGTTCATGTTTTTTCCCATCCTTTCCCCTTTAGTCTGTGGGTATCTTTTCCTATAAGATGAGTCTCTTGAAGGCAGCATATTGTTGGGTCCTTTTTTAAAAAAAATAAATCTGCCAGTCTATGTCTTTTGATTAATGAGTTTAGGCCACTAACATTCAGGGTTATTATTGAGTTATGACTTGTATTCTCAGTCATTTTGACTTCTTTTTTGTTTTTACCATGACTTGGTTTCTCCTTTGATTGGCTTTTCCTTTAGTATAGCTCCTCCCTTTGCTGACTTACACTGTTGCTTTTCATTTCCTCCTCCTGGAATGTTTTGCTGAGAATGTTCTGTAGTGCAGGCTTTCTATTTGTAAATTCTTTTAACTTTTGTTTATCATGGAAGGTTTTTATTCATCATCAAATCTGAAACTTAGTTTTGCTGGATACTAGAGTCTTGGTTGGCATCCACTTTCTTTCAGAGCTTGGTATATATTTTTCCAGAACCTCCTAGCTGTTAGGGTCTGGGTAGAGAAATCTGCTGATGTCCAAATTGGTTTCCCCCTACATTTAATCTGATACTTTTCTCTTGTGACCTTTAAAATTCTATCCTTATTTTGGATGCTGGGTATTTTCATTATAATGTGCCTTGGTGTGGATCTGTTGTAATTTTGTACATTTGGTGTCCTATATGCCTCTTGTATTTGATTTTTCATTTCATTCTTCAGGTTTGGGAAATTTTCTGATATTACTTCATTGAATAGATTATTCATTCCTTTGGTTTGTATCTCTGTACCTTCCTCTGTCCCAATAATTCTTAAATTTGGTCTTTTCATATTATCCCATAATTCTTGGAGGTTCTGTTCATTACTTCTTCCCATTTCCTCTGTGTGGTGAACTTCACTTTCAAGATTAAATATTTTGTCTTCATAACTGCAGTTCTATCTTCCAAGTGATCTAATCTGTTGGTGATGCTTTCTAGAGTTTTTAATTTGGTTTATTTTTTCCTTCATTTCAAGGATTTCTTTTTTTTTTCTCAGAATTTCTATCTCTTTATTGAAGTAATCTACATTTGCTCTTTCAACTCTTTATTGAAGTGATCTTTTTTTGCCTGCATTTGCTCTCTTACATCATCCTTTACTTCATGGATCATTTTAATTATGTACATTCTGAACTCCTTTTCTGACATTTCTTCTACTGTGCTGTCAATGGATCCTATTATTTTAGCATCTTGGTTTGTTTGGGGCAATTTCTTCCCTTGCTTTTTTATGTTGTTCGTGTGTCTTCTCTCGCAGTGGGGATCTGAGGTATTACAGTTTCCACTCTATAGATTTATAGTGTCCCTGCAGGTTTCCAATACCTTGCCTTTAAGGGGAGATCAATATTAACAACACCCAAGGCAAACAATATGCAGCCTTAAACCAAATAGCCCCTATTAAGACGTTAATGGTTTTGTCATAATAAACAAAGATGGTGTGTTCAATTATTATCTACAACATAAACAGTAGGTTTGCAATAAGGTCTACAATTTCTAATGGTGGACAAAGAGAATGGGGGAGGGGTGTCAGATGTGATGTTAATGAGGTAAGAGGTGAGAATATAGAGATCCTATATCATAGGAAGAGTGAAAGAGGAATCAAAAGAAATTGGTTGTTAACAGGAGAAAAGAGAGAAAGAGACTCCAAGGAAACAGTTAAATAAGAGGAAAATAGAGACAGTGAGCAAAAAAATGTAAAAGAAATAAAACAATCTGCAACAAAACTGAAATACACTATTCAAACCTCCTTGTCCTCAGTAGCCTGATGTATGGAAAATACTTGATTTCAAAGATGTTGGGGAAGTGAGAGCAGGAAACTACAAAAGAAAAAAGAAAAAATGGGGGGTGGGGTGGGGAGGAAAAGTCTTGAAGGAAAATTGAACAGTTATTTCTGTTGGAGTTCAGTATCTTCTCTGCTTCCCTCCTCTTCTGATAGGTGGGATTGTGTGGAGTTTGCTGGTAACTCCACCCTCAGGATGATGAAAGTTACTAAGGAAGGATTAGACTTGGAGGCAGGAATCCTGGAGGCAGGGTATAGCAATTGCCAGTCCCTCTGGAAGATTGCACCCCAGGACTCTCCTTTGGGGTTCACTTGTGTGACACAGGAGACTGATCTTAGCCCCTTCCCTCACTTGTGGACCCCACAAATCCTGTTCTCTAATTTAGTCTCTAAACTGTATCTCTCCTGCCCCTGCCCTTTTGACTTGCTAATCAGGATTCTCTCTCCCCGGAGGTCCTGAGGGCTGAGTACCAGGACCTGTACTCCTGTCACAGAAAACTGTTCTGTATTGGGCAAATCAGGACCAGGTGATGAGAGCTGTGGGCCAGCCATGTAGCTTCAGGCACTGGGCCAGATCAATGGCTAGAGGGTGGTTGGGAGATTGAGGACTGAGAAGTCAGAGAGTCCTGTTGATTGCCAAACCAGCAGGACCAGGTGCCATATTGGGGAGGGAGTTGTGGACCAGGCTGATGTCAGGTCCCAGCAAGTGCTGCCCAAGTTGTTTCTGGGATCCCAGTGGGTACTGGGCTGGTTAACTGGATGAGCTGGGATCAAGATGCCTTCACACCCTTTTCCCACCTACTGACCCCTTGCAAGACTTTCTTCTGCCTCTGCAGCAAGATGGTGGCTATTAGCATACCTAGCAGGGATACCTCAGATGTAACCAAGCCTGCAGGGCCCTTGATGATGTTCTTTCAGGTCCTGATTGCTATCGCTAGATAGAAGCAGCAATGTCCCTAGTTGGTGGTGGCAGCAGCAGCTAACTTATAGGTACCTCAATAATGGGCTTCTAGTCCCTGGCAAGTGTCCCAACATGGAAGCTGCCCCAACTAAAGATGGTGGTGCGGCAGCAGTGGCAACCCAAGATGGTGGCAGAGATGTTCAAAGATGGAGGCTGCCACTTCCACATGTAGTGCCAGGCTGGATTTGTGGGGGCAAGTGTTTTGTTTTAACTACCAATCTCCTCGTCGGCTGAGGAAAGCAATCTTTTCTCATGTCCTGTAATCTTGGGAGCTCATTTGTTAAAGTTTCTTGGGTTTCATATTTTTCATACCTCATTTCAAGTGTAACTGGACTTCACATTTAATGATTATTAAATAAAATCCAAACAACAAATAATATGTGTAGTTCTCTGTTGTGGTCAACCCTCTCACTGCCTCAAACACAACCAAAAGAAAACTAGCAGAACAAACCACATGGCAAAAAGCTTCCTAATTTTTATTATGGCAGGCAAACTTCCACTCACAACATCTGGAAGATTAACATTCTTCTACTATCTGAACACTTAAAGTCTCAGCTTCCCCAAATGCGCTTCTTCTCTTTCCCAAATGTCTTTTCCAGGAAACACACTCAGTCAGATAGAGCGTCAACTTCTAACATCTGACAGCATGTGTTATTTATCTCTGAGGACAAACTCTCTGTAGGTAGTGAAGAACAGAGCCTTGGTCTGGCTACACAAACACCTTGGGACACTTGAAAGCATGCATAAGGTTCTTAGAGCTCTCACTTTATGTATTATAAAACTTTGAGTGTGAATGTAAAAACTACTTTCAAATACTTAAAAGAGTAGTAGAAGAAGAGGCAGTCTTTTTCTTAGAGGACAAAGTGAAGAACAAATGGTAGAAGAATTTTAGTGGGACACATTTCAGCTTCATTCAAAGGAAAAACCTGCTAACTTTCAGAGGTTGAGTTGCTGTGATCTGCTCCATCAGAGGGCTTATGGTAAAGTGCTCATCTCACAGATGATGTAGAAGGCGGCCCTCAGTGGAACCATTTTGGATCAGAAAACTTCTAAGATGCTATGATTTACTAATTTGCCTCTGACTCCCTGACAGCTTACAGGGTTATTTCAAAACCAGATTACTCACAGTTCTCTTCATTAAAGACAATGGGTGATTCCTCATTGACTGTTTATAATTGTACTCAGAAAAGGTTGGTTCTGTTATCAAAGCATGAATTAAAGAGTGACCATGACTCTTCAGATCTCATAATAGAAATGTCATTTCTTCCTATGATTTATACTATTATTATTATTGTTGTTGTTTTTTCTTTGTGATTCTTAGGGATGTCTTTGATTCTATGAGCATCCATCCTGTGAGAAAGATGTGTGTACTAGCTTGACATTTCTATTTTTGATTATTAAGCAAACTCAGAAGGGAAATTAATTGTGCAAAGTTTATGGTCAAGATATTTTTGGTCTGCAATTAATTTCCTATATCTTCCATTTCCTCTTTGGAGTATTAAGAGCACATTGTTATTGAAAAGTCCACAGTGAACCAGGCTCTCTTAAGTCTCTTTAATATTTGCCAACCCTCCTACGTGACTTCAAATGTCTTACCCAAGCATAAGTTCAGGCTTTACCCTGAGGCTTTGCTTGAAGGACAAGCTCACAGAGAATGCAACAGGGAGCTGCCTATCTGTTTAGATTGTCCAGGTTTACAGCAGAGCACATGGAGTCTCTTGTGATAACTTGATTTTGTTCCCATTGGAAAAAGTGGAAATTAGCCCCTTACAAATAGAATGAAGAAATAATTGGTGATTTTTCACATAAAATATTTTCATGTAAAGTACGCCTTTATTATTATTGTTGTTTTAAAATCCAGCCCTTGGAGGGCTCTTACTTCAAAGACTACGAGATGAGAACTGAGAAGACTATTGCTTATGTGATTGTGGGCCAGTCACATTCCACTTGAATCTCATCGATAAGATAAAATGTGAATTACTATGTGGTCTTTTGTCCCCAAATATCTTGCTTCTAACACATAATTCAAATTTTCAAGATGTGTTCTGGAGTCATTTTATTTTATTACTCTCTTTGCTTTTGTTTCGTGTAGTCTATTTTGCCGATGAGCTCAGAGTATTTCTGTTTTGTTAAATTTTACTCATGTTCATAAGCGCTTTTCTATTTTCAATTCCCTATTGAATTTGGTCCCAGTTGGGTAACTTGTGGGTTACTGCAATGTGAATAGAGTGCCATATATGTCGCTCCTGCTATTGGTGCAAGTTTGTGTCTCCGAAGACATGTGAAGCAAATCCCTCCATCAACAAGTAACGCACATGCATTGTGTATCAACCTTTGTGTTCAAACCACTAAGGACAGAGGATTATTTGGCACTGAAGCATCATCTAGCCAGTCATGGCTAGTATAACTTCCTCCGTTCATTGCAAGTAGAGTATTGACAAGGAGCATTGTGGGGAATTTACAAATTGTCACTTAGGTCAAAAATGACAGATAAATCAGAATTCTGCCTCTTCAATACCACATGAAAAGAAACTTCGCTATCATTGATCTTTGTTGACCCATCACTCAGCAAAAACTTGCAAGTGATCTGAACTAAACAAATGATTGGCCCCAGTTAGTATCATTTCTCATCTCCCTAGAAAGTATTTGCTAAGCAACAAATTTTAGTCAATAGCCAATTACAAGGGACCACCTAAACTCTTAAAATACAAGAGATTATCTATACAAATAATTGTTAGAAAGAAACAAACCTCATTGCAGGCTGCAGATATTACTGTTATTGTTGTTACATATGACTTTCGAATAGAATACCATTTGCTGCAGTGAACTGATTTAATTTGAGGGTGAGAGACCTGCTCTGATGTAAATTTACCAAAATGACACAAGAGTTTTCCACTGTAGCTGTTTAAGATGATTCTCTTGGAAACAGTACTGCACATCTTGAAGAAGGGTTTTTCACATTTGCTAATGATTGCTTTATTGTGCTCATTCTCCTGGGATCCTTCCCTCTTCTGGTTCTGTATGCTCTTCCTGTGTGGCCTCACCATTCCCTCCGTTTCTAATAAATCTATGCAGTAAGGAAGAATAAAGGATTTCCTGGGCTGGGCTTGGGAGAAAAAAAAAATTGAGGGTGTGTGCTGAACCAAGGGGTAGGAACAGCCATGGGGTATTTGCTTTGGATATGTTAAATATTCCCTGGTGGACTCAGGAGGGCAATGCTGGAAGGCTGACTCAGAGAGCAGAAGGAGAGATTTAAGCTTTGGGGGTCCTTGAAGGCCAAAAGGGAAATCAAATCAGGGCATCAGAAGTGCAGTCAGGAAAGGCAATTGACAATAAGGATCAACAATAGAGACTCTGGAAAATATTACCAAACAGATGCTGCTTTTCTGCTGGCTTCTTTGTTCCAGCTGCAAACTCTGCTGTCCTTGGTTCAGAAATCTCTTCAATATAGCACCATCCCTGTGCAATCCAGCGGCCATCTTGTGACCTTAGCAGTGACCTCTAGTCTGAGCTACAGACCTGAATTTCTAAAAGCTCTCCCTCCTTCCTTCCAATCCATCTCCCTTTCCATTACTCTTGTCTCAATGAATGGTGGCTCTATCCATCAGTATTCCGAGACAGAATCCCTGGATATCTCCAGAAGTTCCCTCTCCCTCCCTTCTGACTCAATCACAAATCCTGTTATTATTCCTTGAGAAATACCTATTGAAACCAAAATTTCTCTCTGTCTCTGCTGTCTCTGATGGGTTTTTCTGATTCCTTGACCTGTTCTATTTTCTCTGGCACAGAATGCCAGGGTGGACTTCTTGTGGAGGAAGCAGATGTGTCAGAGTGCAAATGTGACAGGATGGGGGATATAGCAGATTGTATTTTTCTTAAGAACCAGGGATCCCCAAAAATTTAATATAGAGGAATTGGGAATTAAAAGGAATACAGAAGCCTGCCAACTCAAGGTCCTTTCTGCCAGGCTCTTTGTTTCCCTCCAAGTGCCAGGGTTCATCTTTGTTCTACTTCTAGGAGCCATCAACGATGTACCTACTCCTAACTCTCCTGGTCCATGGGTGTGAGACCCAGAGAGATACTGAGGTGTTCCTCTCCAAGATCTGGTTATTGTCTAAGATCTCCCCACATCCTGGAATGGTTGATACCAGAAATGACTATACAGTTCAAGAAAGACCCTGTCTCTATCCCACAGGAATTGGTCTAATAGTGTCTTTTAGATAGTTATACTTGAATAAATCATAGTACACTCACTACTTACAGAAATGACTCTCAGAGAAGCCAGGGATAGGAGGGTGAGGCAGGAAATTGGAAGGAAGAAAAAGTCCCCAGATCACTTAATCTGAGACTGCAAAGGACCTGGTATTGTCAAGGGGACAGTGGGTGTTTCCAAGTGGATATTGTACTCATTCCCATGGAGTATCAAATTGAGTGCTCAGATCAACCTGGGACAATTTGAGTAGGGAAGGATGAATTTTGCTACATTGACCCCAATGCCATCTACTTCCTCTAATTTAATACTCACAATAGGCTGTTAAAGACCCTTGGAAACAGAAGTACAGAGCTTAGATCTGTAGTTCTCAAACACTCTTAAAACTAGTTATGGTTTGGATGTGAGGTGTCGCTCAAAAGCTCACACGTGAGACAATGCAGAAAGGTTCAGAGGAGAAATGGTTGGGTTGTAAAAGTCTGAACCCAATCAATGATTTAATCCCTGATGGGATTAATTGAAGTGGTAGGGTATGGCTGGAGGAGGTGGGAATTGGGGCATGGCTATGGGGGTATGTATTTTGTATCTGGAGAGTGGAGTCTCTTTCTGCTTCCTGATGATGTGAGTTGCTTCCCTCTGCTACACTCCTCCCCACGATGTTCTACCTCACCTCAAGACCCAAGGAATGGAGCCAGCCTTCTATGGACTAAGACCTCTGAAACCATGAGCCCTCAAATGAACCTTTCCTCCTCTATATTGTGCTGGTCAGATCATTTAGTCACAGGAGTGAAAAAGCTGACTAAAACAAAACTTAACTGAAGATCCAAAAGAACTTTGGTCTTTTGTGTTTTTTTCTATCAGTATTTATTCTATTAGAAATTAAGGTAGAATATTTGGTTCATTTTTTATTCAAAATGTCTCTTCTTATTTTAAAGAGGATGATTAATCTTTATCTGAAGTCACTCTATCTACTATATATAGAAGAGCAGAATTTATTCTGAACTTTTTTATTGGTGAATATTAATTATACAGACTGGTGTATTTGCACATAATAACATGATAAATACCACTCCCCAATGCCTCCCTATCTCCTCCTCACTCTCCCTGCTCCCCTTCTTCCTCCCTACTAGTTTCCCTTCCAAATTCATGGAGTCCCTTTCTTGTTTGTTTGTTTTGATTTCTCCTTCTAGCTTCTCCATAGGAAAGGAAACATATGACACATTTCTTTCTGAGTCTTATTTCACTCAAAATTCTGGTCTCCACTTTCCTAAAGCAGAAAATTTTAAAATACAAGAGTTCATAAGCACACATCCTAGGAGTTGTCAGAATGATGACATCATCATGTATGCTGTATGCTTTGGGAAAACCCACTTCATACTCAGGAGAAAATGAGAGTGAAAAAGACAATATCATAGTACGATTATGAAAATAGTTTTGACATCACGTAGCTCCTAAAGGATCTCAGGGAACCTCAAGGGGCACTTGGAAAATGCTTTGAGAAATACCAGTTTGAGTAATATTTCTGAGGGAATGTAGCTGGATATGTGAAGTTGGTCTTGGAATCCAGGTCTATCTGACACTAAAGCCGAGGTTCCTTTTGCCTCTATCAAAAACTTGACATTGCGTGTGGGAAAATTCTGGGATTTTCCCTAATCTAAACACTTAGGGAAAAAAGCAAAGCAAGAGAAATCCACACTGTCGATTGGCAGGAGTCATATCCACTGGAGTACGGGTTTCATCTGATGCATTTTGGTATTTCGTTTGGAGAATTAGCAGACTGACTTGGTTGGTGTCCTTCAGTGTGGCCCCTTCCACAGGGGCAATGTCCATTATGTCATCATGAGCCAAGGCTTTCAGCTAGTGCATGACCATGGTGTATCAGGGTTGACCACTGAGCCAAGGTACATGGGGTCGCATGAGACAGACTACTGCAGGCTTCATGCCACTGCCTTGGAGGTGAGGGGAAAAGGTGGGCTCTTGGCTCACCTGATTTCCTGAAATGATGTTAGACTGTAACCGAAGTGTCTCAAGTTAAAAGCATTGAAATTAAATCTGACTGCTTTCCGAATTCACAGTAAAAAGCAGCATCTCTCTACCCTGAGCCTCTGCCCCACTCCTGCAGATCACTAAGCCTAATTCGCTTGCCTTATTATGAAGCCAGTCACTTGGATGCATGGAGGGAGGAGCTGCAAGCAGGAGCTTATTTCTCATGGCAGTCTTGGTGTCAGGTCAGTCATATGTCAGCCACTAAGCTGTGGCCCGAGTGGGTGGGCTTTGAGGATATTGCAGCCATAGCCTTCATCTCAGGAAAGCCTGGCTTCATTTCAGACCTGCTAGTGAAACATGCCTCAGGTTTATTTTATTTCATAATGATTTCTGCCCACATTGTTCAGAGGAGATATTTACCATGGCCTCGGTTCTTCAATCCATGAAAGCCTCTTTCAGGAGTTGTCATGTACATCTATAAATGCCTGGAAATCGATGCTATTTAGCCAGCGGTAGTGACCTTTCAGACACAGAGATGACTTCAAAATGGCATGTGAAAGATAACATTCAGCAATTCCAATACAACCCTCAGAATATCCAATAGCACTTTAATTACCGTCTCCTGCAAAAGAGGAGAAAAAGCCCAAGCTCAACTGGCTTCAAAGGCAGGTTTCACAGCTAAAGGTAGCAAGGAGGCAGGCCTGATTTGCAAGAAGAGTGGTGGGTGCCCAGTGTTTAGTCCCTTTGTCAAAGATAACATCTAGATGACCCCACCCTTCTCAGATAACACCCATGGTATAAAAGAAGACAGCCAGGACTTTCAGACTAAGCCTCTGCATTCCAGTCTTTATTCTACTTTGATTCTGTCTGACGACATATCCTCTCTGTACCTCAACTTTTCCGTCTATGGAATGGGATAATAATACCATTTGTTACATTTCATGCAGTGGTTCAGAGCAGGTTTTTAAAACCTGTAAAGTACACTCATTTTTTTATAATCTTTTCAAAAGCAATATACATCTGTTTTTTAAAAAAAACCTAAGTCACAGAGATTAGCTAAAACAAGAAGCCAAAAATAATTTGAAATCTCTTCATGAACTTTTTTAGGCATCCATGTTTATTTATTTATTTGCTTATTTATTATGAAAATGTGCTTATATTGGTCACATTGTTTGGTAACCTGCTTTGTTACTCAACACCATGTTGAGTATAGCTATTAAATATTTTTTCCCAATAATATAACTTCTAATGATTGTGTAATATTTCATTGTGTATTTGTAGTTTAGCTTATTTAATCGATTCTCATGTAGTTTTCTCTTTCTTTCTCCTTCCTTTCTCATTTTGCCTTTGTATTTCTGTTTGTTTTTCTCCCTCCTCCTTCCTTCCTGTGTCTGTTTCTCTCTTCCTTGGCAGTTACAAACAATGCAGCTAGATTCTTACCACTGTGGCAACCCCAGGACAGTATAAACAAGCATGAGCTGTGGGACTGAGGTTTGACTGTGGGGCCATATCCTTTCCTGGGATTTGGAATCCCAACTGCAGTCATGCAGAACGTGAAAGGGTTAGAATGCCTTCATTCCAGACAAGGTAGCTCTCATGTCATGAAGACTCTTTGGATCTGCTTCCCATTTTAACTCTCATCCTTGAGCATCCTTTCCTCCCTTCCCAACAACCCTGTGAGATCCTGCAAATCCTTCTGATGAGTTTCCATATTGCCTAAGGTAGCCATTGTCTATTTCTGTTGCTTCTTATAAAAACATCTCTAGCAAATGCAATTAGTAAAAATGTGCAGATTTTTACAGGACTAACCTGACTTTTTAACATTTTAAATTAATCAAAGAAATAGCTTACGAACTTATTAAAATTAAGGGTAAGTCTATAATCTTAGTTATGCTTGGATTTAGTTTCTTTTTATACTTTATGAATGCATATTTGCCTTTGGAATTCATAAATTTTTGTACTGTTTTAGCTTGCCAAGTAAATTGATATTTGTTTAATTTGTTAACAAAACCTATTAGTGGGAAATGGTTGGGAATAAGTTTCAGCCCAAACCCAGTTTTTATAGGCTATTTATGAACCTCAGAAAAGAAAGATTTACTGTCATTTTTATGGAAATGCTGGCAGGACCATAACTGTGATAACACAGATGGTGCAGTTGTAAAATATATATGCATGTGTGCATAAAGGAAGCGCGATTAGGTAAATGGGTGCTTGGATTGTCTATGGGAAAGAGAAAAGTCGCTGTGAGATGGTTTCTGTTTACCCGTATGGTGTAGCAGAGCAAATGGCAGGATGACTCTTCGTTTCAGTCTTTTGACTTCCTCAGGGTCTGCCTGATCAGCAGTCATTCTCTGGGACCAGGAGTCTGGCAGAGGGCAAACTCTCTTGAGAGCTGGACTATGGGAATCCTCCAAAGATCAGTCAATGGCTTTCAACTTGGAACCAAGAGCAAAATTGTGACACTGACTTCAGCTTGGGACAGGACCCTCAACCTGACTCCCTGTCTTGCTCTGATGGATGGTAAAGATGCAGCACTGCACAGCAGACCTCAGCCATGACAAAAGAGGTTTAAGTATAGGACTGATTATGGATATGAGAATAGGCTAGACCTGTTTTTAAATCCAGTTCAGCCGCTTTGACCTGACTTTAATTTATCCAACCAATTCCCTAGCATTGTACATTCTCTCTAAACACTCAGTTTCCTCATCTATAAATTCTTTCCAGACTGTTGCAAGGATTTATGACATGGCAAATGCATAGTTATATGGGCAATAGTCTTTAATGATGGCCATTATGATTTTGCAGTAATTATTAAATTTGTCAGCGAGATATTTTGGTATTTAAAGAACTTGGAAAGCCTCAAGTAGTAGGTTTATTGAAAGAGTATATATAGGAATTACAGAAGTAGTAATCCCAGTCACATTAGTAGGAATGATAATGAGGACAACCAACAAAGCCAGGAGCCCCATGGTATGTTTGGGCTTTGCAGGGTTGTGGTACTACAGTATCACTCAGCTGCAAGGAAGTTTGAGATGTCAGGCGCCAGAGTCTGTGGCCCTCTACTCTGAAGCTTCCTTGTTAATTTGAGTGTCCTCACTATTTTGCTTCTTCTTTTTATAAAACAGGAACTCAAATTTTATTTTAAATATTATTCAATCCCTTATTTCATTTTAAAATAAACTAGCTCATTTTAGAACATATAGAGCAGATTTATTATTAATGACTTCCTAGCATCCTGTAATATGGATATAACCAAAACTAATTCCCTACTGATGGACCATTTGATAAGTTCTAGTATTTGGTTTCTACAAACAATATTACATGACATTTCTTGATTTTTCTCAGACAATGCAATCATTGGATAGATGCATACACGTATACTGATTACCCGTCAAATTAAATTAACATGCCCATTGCCACTCATAGTAACTTTTTCTGTGTGTATGTGTGAACGCTTGAAATCTGTTCTCTTATAAATTTCAAGTGAGCAATATGCATTACTAGCTATAGTAAACATGCTCTACTTTAGATTCCTGGAATTTATCCATCATGTAATTGAATGTTAATACCCTTGTTGCTGCTGCTATTCCTCCTCCTCCTCCTCTGTTTCTTTGTTCTTCCTCTTATAACAGCTGAGCTCCTCTATCCTCTACTTTATATTATCACTCTTTTTTGTATCTTTTTCCCTTGCATGTATTTCTGCTTTCTAGTGCTTCAGCTTATTCATGACTTTATGTCACTCAATGCCTCTTGGCTTTTCTTTGGAGCAGCTTTTCAGTTCCTGCTGACCTTTCTGCCATTAGCAGTTCCAAGTTCAAGTAATCTGAGTCTAACATATCCCTCTTGGGGAGCAATTTTTTTTTTCTGGACTCTACAACAAGCTTGTCCATTTACCTTTGGTTAGATGCCTTTCCTGGTCAAAGTGGGCACAGTTGGACTTTATCTGCGTTAAATGTAATCAAGCTACACTCTATGAGCTGTGTGGAGAGAGAAATATAGGGAGACATGGGGAGACTGGAAAAGAAAGAGGAGCAAGAGTTCAAATGCAGCATGTGATGTGGTCAGCGTTTCTGCTTGTGAGAAGATAAGTTAGGATGAGAGTGACATAGAAAATGCTAATCTGCAAACCTCATAGTGTTTCTCAGTTCCTATGTGCTTCCTCTGGTATGAGAAAATCCTAAATGGCATGTGAACACAATACACCACATCATCTTAGATCAGGTCTTCTGAAAGCAGACTCTGAGATAAAGATTTAGTTAGGAGATTTACTGGGGAGTGATCTTGGGACCTACATCTATAGAAGATAAGGGAGCAGAATTTGATAAGGAAAATTAAACTGGCTACGAGGCCTCTGAGGTTTGAAAATTATGCCAGATTGAATCAAGGGGGCCAGGGCTATGTACCTGCACACCTCCAAGTCAACCAGTCAATTGAAGGAAGTTGCTCCCAGGAAGGGGCCATAACTTTGGGCATGGTTGCTCTCTTTAACCGATAGCAATTACTGCAGAGGGACAGCTGGAAGTTAATACTTCTGATAGCTGGGGAATTGGGTGCCTCATTCCTGAAAAGGTGATCTGAGGGGCACAGTACAACCTCCACTACATCTCCATTTATTATCCATCCATCCATCCATCCACCCATCCATCCATCCATCTATCCTTTCATTAACTCAACACACATTCATTGAATAAGATGTGCCAGTCACTATGCTAGGAGTTGGGATTACACCAAAGTACAGAGCTGATGAAAACCCAGACAGGCTACATTCCAGTGAAGGAGTCATATGCTCAATTTCAGGTAGGAAAAATGCTATGAAGAAGCATAAAGATAAGGAAGGCAGAAAATGAGAGAGGATGCTCTTTTATATACTGTGTTCGGGCAAGAGTTTTCTTCCCAAGTTTTTTAAGCAGTGAGCTGAATGAATTTAAAGGATTAATGGGACTAATTGGGGTCAAGGGACAAGGTCCAGGCAGAAAGAGCAGAGAATTAAAAAATCCTAAGGGTTACTGAGTTTGACATGGAGGAGGAAGGCATCTGTGGAGTATCAGGAGTGAAAGGGAATGTGGTGGGAAATAATGCTGCCGAGATAGACAGGAGTCACATCATGCACAGCCATGGAAAAGCATTTGGATGTTATTTTAATTAAAAAAAGTGTTGGATGACTATTAACAGAGAAGTGAAGTGATCTAGTGATCTGACTTAATTAATCAGGATTTCTCTGGCTATAGGCTGGCAAGGGTGGAAGCAGGGGGACTAACTGGGAGGTCATTTCAGTCCAGAGGATGTGAGAATGGAGAAGGAAAAAGTGCCTCATACATGCAAAGAAGCTATTTTATTTGGTGCTCAGAAAAATAAAACAACAATCAGTTTCCCACAATGGATGAAAAACATCTGTGTTGGGATTTTTGCAAGATAGTATATAAAATGATGACTTCCTAAGGGATTTTTAAGAGTGATTTTGAAAATATGTAATTTTAAGCTATTTGTTGAATTTAAACTCAATTCCCTAGGCCTCCTATAAAATGAGATATGAATGAACCTCTCTCATGGCACTCAACCCTTGAGCACAAGAGACTATGCCTTTTATGTGTGTATCATGAACACTTTCCATGGTGCCTGGGACTAGAATATTTATGGGATAAATGAATGAATAATGAAAAGAGGATGATACTGCAAATATCTGTCTTATGTGGACTCTCTACAGATTGGGTGTGCTCTCAACTGGACATTACTTTCAAGAAGAATGTCACAGAGTCTAACAAAAGATAGCATTTTCTCTGACCAAATTGCATTTGAAATGATGACATTCTGGAAGGTCACATGGGATTGAAAGTTCACAATTCATATTCAATTTGCAGCAAACAATTCAGAGAGGCTTAAAGAGAATGAAATCATTTTTCATAGTCAAGAGTCTGGATACCTGTGGCATATTATGTTTTCTAAAGATTCATTCAACATACTGTTATACAGTGTAACTTTTCCAAAGTTTCAGCAAGATGAACAATCTTTTTTTCACTCTTTGAACCTGGTATGATCCATGATTACTTGGACCAATAGCATATGGCATTTGTGACGCTATGCCCATTCCAGGCTTAGCCTAACTTGTTTGATAACATCATCTTGCTGTCCCTGAGATGCTCATCCTTGGGTCAAGATGAGTCATCTTGATCATTTCCACCCAGTTGAGCCTTCAGATGAATGCAGCCCCAGGTAAACCTGGACTCAGGTGGGTCCAGTTGAACCACAGAACCATAATAAATGCTAATAAATTGTTTCAAATTTCTAAGTTTTGGTGTGGTTTGTTATGAAGTAAAAGAACCAAAACAATATAAATCAGGGAAACCAAGTCACTTAGTGGATGTCCATGCCAATTGGAGTATATCAAATCTCTCATGGTGGCTTGAGACCCCTTCTGCTTGCCATCTACCTCTCAGGCACGGGAAGTGATGGGCCTTTAGTGAACATTATCTCAGACCCATGAAGTCATGGGTAAGCCCTAAGTGATTCCCTGCTGTACAATCTCCATCTTACACCACTTTTCTCCCTTTACCTTCCTCCTGACTCCTCACTTCTTCTAAGAAGCTGAGTTTCTCCCTGTTTTTTCTTAGCTTCTCTTCCATAAATAATTTCCATACACTCTACACATTTTTTTCTCTTCATTCCTCTATTGCTCTTTCTGTTCCCAAGTTTTCCCCAAATTTGTAACTGATCCTCTCTTAACTCCCTTTGAGTTCCACTACCTTCTTCTCCTTGGGGTTCCCTTTAGATGGTGAACAGCAATGCCTTTGCCTGCCTGACATCCCTTGACTTAAAATCCCTGCCATCAAAGGCACATTCTTCCCTCCTTCTATGGGATCTATATAGAACTATCAACATCCCTTCTCCTAAACCCTCAACCAGAGATAGGTCATAAAATCAAAATAGACAAGCATTTTTCTCCTAAGAATTTAATCTTTGGTAGGGTACTCAGAGAAAATGATTGGTGTTGAGTGAAGGCATCTGGAGAGATGGCCCACTGGTTCCTGCTACCTAGAACTGGGGGCCTGAGTGCCTCATTCTTGTATTCTCCTAAGGTTTGCTTATTGTTATTTTTTGTTTTTAGTATCTGAATCATTCTGACAATGTTATTTTTAAATCTGAATCAATCAGACTTATTTTCTATTGTTTAGAACTAAAAATCTCAACTGAAAATTTATTTCACTCCTTCTTTCCCACGTCTTTTATTTGTTCTCTCATTCTCTCTTCCTCTCCACTTGGTTCTGTCCTTCAATTTATTTCTATGCTTTTCTCTCTCACATAGTCTCTCTTCTTAGTCATATGTATGCAATAATTTTTGCTCCCTTGCACACTCCACTATTTTTTTTTTTTCCTATCCAGGATCTCTTTTTTTTTCTTTTTATAATCAAATTGCTCTTAAATTAAAATCTTCTGGGCCTTGCTTGTGTTCAATCAATTCCACATGGCTCTTCTTCCCTGGCTGGTGGTCTGTAGGATTATAATGAAGCTGTATGTCTCTGCCATTGCTTTTGGTGTGCCATGCTGGAACTGAGCCCTTGCAGATCCCTCCCAGAATGTTGACAGGCTCCTCTTGAAAACAATCACCTTTTCTTGCTGCATGGTTTGGCTCTCTGAGCACCCAGCCTCTCCTGCTGGGCTTGTAGTGGTGATTGTACAAACTCTACTATTAACTTGAAACATTTTGGAGCTTCTTTTTGGGGGAGTCCTTTAGGAATCTGGCTAATAGAATTGCCTCATGGAAAATATCATGACCCACTGTTGAAATATATTTAGGGTGGAAAATAAGAGATTTGGGCTCCAATTCCAAGCTGTGGAACATGAGCATCCACAATCTCAACCACTGCATGCACAGGCTAAACATCCCTAATCTGAAAATCAAAATATGAAGTGCTCTAAAGTCTCCATTTTTTGAGTACCAACATGGCGCCACAGGTGGAGAGTTCTATATCATGAAACAAAATTATAAAAAATACTTTATACAATTAACTTAGGCTATGTGTTTAAGGAAAAGATACCAAAAACTTGGTCCTTGTCCCTAATGCCAATAACTTTCAATGCCAAGGCTTTGACAAAAAGAAAAAAAAATTATGACTTTGCTAGCCAAGGAGAAAGACACTGGACTCATGTCATGGAGGTTGCCATTCTAACTGCTAGGATGAACAGAGGGTTTTAAAAAGGGGAGTACAAGGGCTGTTTCTTAGATATTATCAGTAGATGTAATTAATTTCAACTTTATCCTTCAGAGAACTGTTTCCCCTTTCTAGAAATGTTCAGGTGAACAGTAAACAGAAGGACAGATAACTTGACTTAGCACAGGAAGGGATGCTAATCTTGTTTTCCCTGCATTTAGGAGGGGGAGAGGGAGAAGAGTAAAGAAAAAAACAAGTCAGTTTTTAAAAAACCCTCCAGTGGTTGACCTTCAAGGTTTACATTCAATACATGAAATGGACCCATTCCATGAAAGGGACCCTGCTAGAGAAACAGAAATGAATTTCATGTTTAAACACAGGTTCCATCTCTACGACTAGTCCATATATATGTGCAAATATTCCAAAGTCAAAAAAACTGAAACACTTCCAATTTAACACATTTAGAGTGAGGGATATTCAACCTGTACTGCCTCTCATTGGCAGCCTGCATCTACCCCTCTTTTGTTCGCCTCTTTTGTTCTTTTGTTTGGTCCTGTTGAGGACTGTGCCCCAAAGGCAGGTTGCAGAGAGGGTCAACCAGTGAGAGCTTCCAGGTTCTGAATGGTCTGACTGTTTAGGAAGGAGAAGAATGGTAGAAGGGCCACTTGGGAGCATCTGGAACTGATGAGGTTTTCATAAAGTATGAAACACATTGCTGGTGCCCCACCTCTATTGCTTGCCACTCACTCTCCTTGTGAATGTTGCTAGCACCTGAGAGCTTTCACTGGTCTTGGTCTTTGTTGGGGGCAGATCAAAGTACAAAGGAGTTTAGATGGAGCAGCCATGATCCAACAACGTAAAGAAGTTGGCAGGTAACACCTCAGCTCTGCCCCCCATTGGAGGTGTGTTCTGTGCAGTCTCCCAGAGTGAGATTGAGCACCTATTGCCCACATCAGTAACCCACTCACTGAAACACCTTTTATTCGAAACACCTTTTATTTGTTGTCTTCCCATCACTATCTCTTTCCCATTCCTTCCAGTGCTTTTCCAATATATCATTCTTGTGCAAATCGTTATCTCAGGGCTTTTGTCTGGGAGACTCCAATCTGAGAGTGGGTCCTTAAACTGCCAATGGGTGGTGTGAGTGATTACCTGAAGATAGAAAATAGATCATTTTCTATAGTTATGTAATCTTATTGGTATCCATAATACAATTGTATGTAACAGTAATATTAATACCTAAGTTGGCTCCTAGGGAGTTCCTCTTATTTTCAATTGTGTATGTATGAATGTATGCATGTGTGTGTGCGTGTGTGTGTGTGTGTGTGTGTGTGAGAGAGAGAGAGAGAGAGAGAGAGAGAGAGAAACAGAGAGAAAGAGAGAGAGGAAGAAAGAAAGAGCAAGCTGCAGTCTAAAATGAAATATTATAAAAATTACTCTGGCTGGCAGATAGGGGATAGAAGCCAGTTGAGACTTCACTACTCTTAAACTAAGTAAATCACTGAACTACTTTCTGTATTGAGTTCTTTTCTGGGAAAAAAAAAAATAGCCCAACTGACCTCACCATGGTGCCATAATAAGAGCACATTAGCTGATAACTACGAGCCATTTTTAGACTGTTGAAAATGGTAGTGGTCCTGGGGCATTCAGGTTCCTTTACTTATTAAAGGTTCTTTTAGTTTTTATGATGAAACGGTTTTGATAACAGTTGCTAAAATGCCAGCACTGTGTGGTAAACGATGGCCATGAATAGTACTGATTTTCAAACAGCTATGTTCATTATAAATCCATGGACATAAAAAGTGCCATAGTGATGAACTTGTGTGTCCAGAGCTCTGAAATCATGAAAGTTTAATGGCTGCACTTCTGTTGCCCTTAGTCTTGTTCTCATTGTTGCTGTTTGGCTCCTGTTTAGCATGCTTGAAGCATCCTGCAATCTAGCCAGACAATCCTTTCAAGACAGCTTGTCTTTCACTGTGTTCAGAGCTGGGACTCTGGGCTTTGATGTTTCCTGCATCTACTCTGTAGACTGGGCTACGAGTTTTCTTACAAGGCCAGGAGGCTGTTGTGGGATACTGGGAAAACTAGCCATGTTTTATTCTGAGCCAGGAGAGGATGATGGATTCATTCTAAGACTCAGGATTTAGGACTGCTTGTTGAAAAACAAAAAATCAGTATTGTTAGCTTCTTCCAAGATGATTCTGGGAAATGGGTCCAAAAAGTGGAAAGGGGAGAATAGCACAAATGATTCTAAGACCATAAGAAAATATATATAAACAGTCTGTGTCATGCACCATGCTGTGTGATTTCTCCATGAGTGTCTTTTTACAAAAATTATTGGTGCATCATAAAAATACATAATAATGGGATTCATTGTGACCTATTTGTACACATACAATGTAATTTAATCAATTTAATTTTTTCTTCTCTCCCCTACTCTGTCCCTTCATCATTTTCTTTTACTCTCCAAATTACCTATTTTCACGAGTTCCCCCAACCCCAACATTTTCCCCCTTTTTTATTACTAGCTTTCAGATATGAGAAAAAACACACACCCTTGACTTTCTGAGTCTGACATATTTTGCTTAGCATAATGTTCTCCGTCCATTTTCCTGCAAATGACATAATTTTGTTCTTATGACAGAATAAAACTCCATTGTGAATATATACCACATTATCTTTATCCATTCTTCTGTTGGTTCTAAACTAGCCTATTGGGAATTGTGCTGCCTTAAAACATGGATATGCATGTATCACTGTAGTATGCTAACTTTGATTTTTTTGGTTAAATACAGAAGAGTGGGATAGCTGGGTTGCATGGTGGTTCCATTCCAAGTTTTTTGAGGAGATTCCTTACTGATTTCCATAGTGCTTTACTAATTTACAATCTCATTAATAGTGTGAAACTCTTCTTTTT